>BQKZ01001144.1:65924-104492 GCA_036244855.1 Temnopleurus reevesii | reverse complement strand
CCCCCCCCACCCTTTTTTTGGCGGTCCCCCTTATTGACAAAAGGTGGGAGGGCAAGGACAATACTTTTTTTCTCGTCAGCCCAAATTAGTTGCCAACCCTTATTGGCCAATTCTAGACCCGCCCCTGTTTTTATACTATTCTTCTACTAAAAACATGGAATTTCGATATATGTGACATAATAAATAACGAAACAAAATAACGGAGTTATGGAGAGAAGTGCATTTTTAATAAATAACGGAGCATACATTGTTCAAAGAATTACGAATATGACCTGTCACAACGCATCATGTAACCTACCAGTTTAGAGTAATAATTCAGAAAATGAGTATTCGATTTTGATGGTAAATACTGATCTTTATGTTCTTGATATACAAGCAGCGGCCGCATGTTCGATTTTTTAATTCAAAACCAATCCAAAAAATACATGCGGTATTAAAATTTCTCCCCTTTCGGCGCTTTTTTTTCTTCTAGGGTTTAGTTTTTTACGTCTTCTTCGCTGCATTTGAAACTTATGTGGCAACATTTATCAGGCTATCTGCATTGATGTAAGCTGAATAATTTCTCTGCAGCTTGCCAACGTAGGAAAAAACATTAAATGATTCAGTACTACTTCAATATATTGTAGTGTTGAAAGTTTTTTTACACAACACGCTGTGAGGGGTCACATAATTCCATGACATAAATATCAACAATTATAAAAGATGAATGAACTATATAGAGCAGAAGAGTTTTCGTGTATGATATTGAAAGCATACTCAAAGAAATATCACAATTTATCTGTACAGGGGTGTTCATCTGTTGTTACCCGAAGTCATATTTAAGTATTAAATCGAATAAATTCAGTTTCAAATTCTATCATAGAACGTTTATAGAAATTAGCAGATGATAATAGAAGAGCTCCACTAAAATAATGATTGTCATAATAGGGTTTTACAAAAGGTGATTCGATTAAAGTAACATATTAATGTGAGCGTGGTATGCAGTGGCTCTATTCATCTATTATAAAAAACAAAACAAAAAAAACATGCAAACACCAATATACAGATCACTTAATTGACGGATGTAGTAATTTGTCCGAGGATAAACGACTAATGACGATTATTTCTTTATCTCCAGAAAGGTCGAAATCAGACTACGCAAATTGGTCTGAGTGTCCCCAAATATTATTAGATACGATGACACGGTTCTTTCCGAAAAGTGCCCAAAATATGGACAAAGAGCAATAAGGAAGTAATTAAACATGTCATTAGGTCTCTGTGGTTTAGATGTCTAGGATTTATCTGACCATCACTGACCATCGGAAGCTTGACCATCGTAAACTCTGCGTTCTACTTAGCAGCTAACAAATTCCAAAACGCTACCATTCACAAACTCAAGTTATTCAAAAAATAGTTTGATACAATACATTAAAAAGATAAATACATAAATATATATAACTTTTGGCAATACTGCGCCTGCGCAAAGCATCGAATCATTCTATTCAATATTGATTTTTTTTTCTCTTTTTTGTTTTTGTTTTATTTCTTCATTATTGTTCATATTATCTTGGTATACGCTGTCGTCATAAGTATAGTTTCAATGATATATCAACACTTTATCAAAATGAATAACTCATTCAACTGTTCAAGGTGTCCACAATCCATGATTTTGAAATCGTCTTATGCTGGACTGGTGCTCACACACACATTCGTTTTGTTTTCACACTCTACTTTCTCAGTTCCTCCTGCTAGCAATATTGCAGAATTGTCAGAGAGGAAGAATTACACCTCTGCCCAGCACAAATGTTGGATTTTCTCTCAATATGATATTTAAAAACATTGCAGGATTGTCAGAAGGGGCGGAATTACGCCTCTGTCCAGTACAAATGTTGGATTTTCTCTCTCAATACGAAGTTAAAAAATGCTAGCATTGTCATATGGGGAGGAATTATACGTCTGCCAAGCATAAATATTTCTCTCAATATGAAATTAAAAATGTCCCTATATCTCCTTATGATTCACATATTGGTGGATAAACTGAAGAGAGATAGAGGGCATGTACATCATCATTTTTTTTTTTTAATTTTTGTTCTTGAGATGAAGTAATTAAAGCTCCCGTGGTCTTTGCAATATAAGCCTTGCTGAAGAAATATGCCTTTTCACGATTTCGTCAACTTGTCGTCTCCAACACCGAGCTGCGATCTTCTTGCGTTTTCCGATTTTGCAATCACAGAATGTTCTCGGTACCGGAAATTCATCCTCAATATACCACCTTTGCAGATCTGATTTGCTGATTTGTTTCCATAATATTGACTGACTTGGTATGTAATCGGCTCTATCTGTATCAGGGTAGTCCGATCCACTTGTCTTGTCAGGTTTCTTTACGAACAGAATTGGGATGCGTTCAACTTGCGTCTGGATTGCGTTGATTTTGTTGACTGGTTGAGGAGAGTTTTTGACCGTTTATTTTAGACGGGCGTGTTCATTGCAGAAACGGGGTACGACTGCGATCTCCTAGCGTCATCACCGCGCCGAGTTGCGCTCCTCGAAGATCTGGATCCACAATGGATACACTCATCATCGATGCTTTTTTATGAGTCGTTTCCAGAACGGTACGGACGAGGTACGTTCTTCTTGCGTCTTGATAGCTCCGAGTTGGTTGAGGACGGATGAGAGGGTCGGTCGATCATTTGGATTCCTCTTCATGCATCTACCCGATATTGAGCTGAGCTCTTTGAGGAAGGGAGAACGCTCTGTACAGGAGAGGAGAGATTTACAATATATATCCTAAATTCATATGAATGTTATTAAAGTCATTTTAGATGTAAAACAAATGCGCCAATACAGTTTGTCTAGAAATTCGGGGTATTTTCGGGTGGTCCAGTTGCTTTACTCTACATATCAGGTGTTACTATGTAGGACACAAATTGCATGATCATTTTGATATTTGTCACGACATAATTATTGAAACTTGATAACGGTTTTGATCCGTGCACACTTCCTAAAATAGAGGAGGGGTGGTATTACCTTCTGAGCGTCCTCTGATTGAAATCATTCGGGACAGATCGACAACAAATATGACTAGTAGTATTGGGGATTGTCTAGAAACGTATTCATTTTTTAAATATCTACAAATTATGATCAGCACTTAAATGCAATTTTCCAATCAAATAACTATAGGCTCACAAATAGATTGCTGTTTGGCGGTTACTTGAACGGAAAAAGGGCATCTGGGCGACATTTTATCATAATGCGGTGTAAAAAGGTTTCTTGATGGTCGTAGGCCTATATGGTAATGAATGAAGTAACATTTAATTCAGACCAATACATATAAAACCCGCGCTTTTAATCTTACCTGTGACTACTTGTGTGATATCCTCCAGAATTTTCCCGACTGAAAACACATCGGACGAAACTGTCGTCGATTGCCCGTCAAGAATTACCTCCGGTGCGACATAATCACCTTCTTCTCCATGGATGTAGGCGATCTTGAGTGTCTCTGGAAGCCCCGTAATTCGCAACGGTGTCGACATCGTGCTGACCATACCGAAGTCAATGATCACGGCGTGATATCGCTTATCTCTCTTCTCTAACAACACATTGTCCGTCTTGAGATCATTGTGGAGTAGACCGTGGTCATGGAGCTCTAGCATTCCTCTGACCACTTCTTCTGCGATGTCGAGTCCATCCATCATCGTCAGCGATGGCGGTTCCAGGAGCGGGAAGCTCTTTCCAAGTTTCTGGTTTCCAACGAAGTCGAGCGTCAAGCAGAGATCGTCATCGAGTTCGACAGTTCCTCGAAACGTAGGAAAGAAAGGACTGTCGGAGAGAAGTTCATGAACAAAGGCCTCTTTCGTCACACGGACACGAGTAGCGTCGAGGAACTCATTCATGGTCTCGTCAGTTGAGTGGTTGTTGTGTGATCTGCAAGGTTGTTTTATGGCAAGAAGTCTTTTCGTCTTGATTTGGCGGGCAATGAGAACCCTTCCATAGGTTCCTCGACCGATTTCCTTGAGATCGTTGATAGTCTGGAAGGAATGAATGACAATACCGACGCGTTTCTTAGAAATAAATTGTGTGCATTTTCATCAAAAAATATAGCAAAGAAAAACTGGTTTGTGATTTATACAATTCAAATAAATTATTGCGACGCAAGTATGAAAGCAAAGCAAATGAATCGGAGTTCAACAAGATCATACCCAAAGAAAACTGTGCATGAGCATATTGTTATTTTAAATGTATAGAGAGATAAGGTAATTGTGAAAGATATTTCTTACATTAGTATGACTTGTGACACTGATTAAACATATCTGACGTTATGATAATTATGTCGGTGAACGCTGCATCTTTGCATTTTGAATTATACATTTTTTTCACAGGCATGATCAATGCAAAATAACATGACAAAGTAATAAAACAAAATGAGGCGAGAACCCTGAAAGCATAGCTTGAGTTGTACAGTCAAACCTGTCATAGCGTCCACCTGTCTGTATATAGTGGCCACTTACTTTGTTTCCTTCCGGATGAAAATGTATGTTATACAACCTGTCTGTAGAGGTCACCTGCCTATAAGTAGCAATTCTTACTGTTTCCATTGGATGGCCACTATAGACAGGTTTGACCGCAATTGGTAGATATTACCTTGTCATATTATGTAATACATACCTTGATTTGCTTGCCTTTGTTGAATGTGGCAATATCATTCATTGCCATGGTTTTATTTTTAACACGTGATTCCAACATCTCAATGACCATATCATCAATAAGTCGCTTTCTCTTGGAGTAAGAACTGTAAGGAGGAAACCATCGAACGGTGATTTATCAAAAAGGATTCTTGACATTGAATTAAAAATTATGACACAAAATGCTACCAGTTAGTAAATTATGAAATAAAACTTGCCACAATCCCTTCTAAATATAATTACTCGATTTAGAAAGCTATGACTTTTACCATGGAATTATTACTATAGTTCATGGACAATCATGTGGAGTCGAGTTTTGTGAGGTATTTTCATAGTGATTGGTGGTTATTTTAGAGACATGCCCATTGTTTTCAACACCGCGTTGTTTCAACATGTTCACTGGGAATGATTTCCTGTTTTTGAGAAGGGACGTTGATGAATTTTATTCATGTCTAAAATCAGATAATCGAATCCATTTGGGAACACGTGACCATAATTTCATTCGGACACGACTGGGACGCTTTGTTTCATTCGCCTGTTTTGTCTTCTTTTCTTCCTGTCCCTAATTTCTTTATTTACAAATATGTTTGGGCGAGTATTTAGGATGTGGCATTTCCATTGTCCAATATGACGAAATAGAGATAATGTTCTTCATAACATAATAGTTAACAAGTTTGGATCAAATTGCCAATCAAGCCAATGCACTGTTAAACATAGACATATAGGTATCAGCAGATTCTACTATACAATCCCGTGCTCAAACTGTCAAATCGGAGTTACCCTGCACAAAGAATCCTCAATTTGACATTGGATTGAATTTACGCGTTTTTTTTTTTAATAGACCGCTTTGATGATAGATGCAAAATTATCTTTATACACAAAGGTTTTTGTTGAATACCCCAAACGCTTGCTCGAGGCTTGCCCGACATAGTAGCAAGTAATGTATGCAAACTGGATTTCAATTAGTATTGCAGTTAAATTGTTAGGAACCGGTTTAACGAATACCACGTATCTACGATCGTTGGTAATAAACGAGTATTATATAGTATGCCTGCCTCAAAATCAATTATATACCCCATTGAAACGTACAGTATCACACCCAGGTACAAATCAGACGTTTTCCTAGCCATATCAGACACCAGGCAAGGACAATTAAAACTGACGGGAAAACAGTAAAGAGTGGCATAGCAGACTTTTCGCCCGGGTGAACTGGCCAAACCCATGCAGGAAAAGTGCATAAAAATAGAGTTCACAAATCAATTGTTTCACTGTTAAGATTTTCAGGATGTTTAGTGGAGCGACAGACAGCAAAAAGCATTTCTGTTTGAAAATGATTACTGTGTGTTTGATAACATGCAATACATTTTTATACACTGCAAAAACGCTGGTGTTAAATTTAATACCAACCGGAATCTATATAACACAACACCAGAAAAGTGTTAAAATAACACCAGTTCGGAATCAAATCAATTTATTTAAACACCGAATGGTGTTGTTCAGGGCCTTAAACAGCACCAGTTGGTATTGAAATATATCAAATGGATTCCATACTGGTGTTATTTGAACACTTTTCTGGTGTTGTCATATATAGATTTCGGTGTTAAATTTAACACCAGCGTTTTTGCAGTGTAGGGGATTAATTCCAGAAATAGAAGACTTCGTATAAAACGGATATACACATTTCAACATTTTTGGGTGGTGTATATGAACACAGATCATTACGGAAAGCTCTTTTTTCATAACCTAATTTTGGTAAAAAAAAAACAAAATAACCTACCACGTGGTTGGCTCAAATACGTCGCTCCCAACACTCCGGTCAATCTGAAGGAGAATAAAGACACAAACAAATCATTTATTCACTTTACAAATGATTATATCCATTGAATGAATGAATTTTTATTTCATTTCAACTCCATCTGATATTGGATTATAACATGATAAAAGGGTTTCGTCAAATTTTATCATAGCAGAACATAATGACAACATACCCGATATAGTTAATAATAAAAACTGGAACTATGTTTATTATTCAGAAGGCTGGTTTATTATACAGGGACCCTGGCTTTTATTTATGTCCAATACTACAAATGTTCGTCGTTTAAAACCTTCAATTATGGTATTATTTAGATTGTAAAACGGTTAACTATTCCGAGGGATTGTTCACCCTAAACTGGAAGAAGGTTTGGCTTTCAGAAGGATAAGCATGATAGGCTTTGTCGGTTTTGAATCAAAACCATTTCTTTTACGGAATAACGCATTTTAAATCAACACCACAAATGCTCGAGTTGATATAAAATTTTGGATCATTTTGGATAGACAAAACATTATTGTGGGAATTTCTGAATTGCAATTGAATGTATTTTGGAATAACGAACATATAATCATCAAATACACTTTTGCCCTATTTATACCATTTCACTTGTCAATGGATTTCTGTGGTCGGATGTTTTTATGACCAGTCTGTTCCACATCCTATTTTACCTGTCAAATTGGTTAGCAACGTTATAACATCGCGATTCAACTCTTTGACTTCTCTCCCTCCCCCCCCCCCCCCCTCTCTCACTCTCTCTCTTTCTTTCTCTCTCTCTCTCTCTCTCTCTTTCTCTCTCTCTCTCTCTTCATCTCTCTCTCTCCATCCCCCTCTCCACCCCTCTCTCCCTCCCTCCCTCTGAGTCTCTCCATCCCTCTCTCCATCCCCCCCTCCCCCCCCCCCCCTCTCCCCCCCCCCCCCCCCCCCCCCAACTAACACTTCTCCAAAGCTTGTGATCTCTCTCCTCATCTGGAAGTGTTGTGGTGTAGACTGGTAGAGGTCAAAAGAAATACATCCACATTGTGCTTCACTCAACCCAGGAGAGATGAATGGGTATACATAGAAGGAATATCTGTTCCTCGAAATGCTTTAGTGCTGGGATGACAATAACAACTCAAGCCAGGGTAATACTAATACAAAAGAGACTATTACTATTAGCAGAGACAAGGAGTTCCCCCTTCGCTTGTGAACCCGCCAGAAATAGTAAAATGCATTGTGGCCCCTCCTTTTTTGTCAGAAATTATGTGAAACGAACTTTCTGAAAAACAAAAGGTAGCTTCATTCCTCCAAATAAAAAAATCAAAAGAATTGACGATTTACAAAAACAAAATTTACAATTTAGAATGATGTCAATATCTTGACAGTACGCAGGTACGTGATCTTTTTACTTCATGCGTGGCTCAATGTCCTCCCTTTACTTCAGTACTTATTGGCACGCGTTGGGAAACCGGGATTCAATTGCATATTCTAACGTTAAAAAAATCGTTTGCATATAAGATAAAAACAAATGATTGATTAAAAAGAGCACAACTTGATATTCCGGAAAAGATTAATAGAACCTACCTCCATGATGCCGTTAATCTCAAGACCATTCTCATATGAGCTTTCGAGAGAATCGCAAGTTGTCTTCAAGTCTGGAAAGAGTTCGGCGATTTCACTCATCAGACTAGATGAACGTGAACTTGAAAGCGAGTGAGTCTCCATGCTATCCATGTTTTCTGATTTCTGTCAAGTAAGCCCACAAAAACAATCCTTATATATTCACTGTATGCTGCAATCTGGGGAATACCGTCGGTGTTATTTTAAGCTATTGCTTTACTGATGAAATAAGAATGGAAAGGCTGGTAAAAACAAAGTCGAAACTTCCCAAAATTACGCGTTTGTGGTAAGACACCGGTAGCTGTAATGGGAACAAGATGATTGCTCGAACGGAAGAGTCACTTTGTAATGTCAAACTTGGCAGAACACTCAATTCAGTAAACTGCTTTGAAAAAAGAGGCAATGAATACGAGTGCGCAGAAAGCCTCGGTCAGTTAACTCAATAGATCCCTTCCAGATTCATTTTGGTTTTGTTTGATGATTTGGTGCATTTATTTCACCAGGTGTTATGCATACCTCACTCATGGGAAATAATGAAAACCAAAATAGCTTGATGAACAGAGAAACTGTTCTGATATTAGAGTACTGCAATGTATGTTAATAGGCGGGTTTACTAATAGATGCAAATTTTATGCATACCTCTAACACAAAGGTTGTTCTTGACAACCCGAAAGCTTGCCCGAGGCTTGCCCGATATAGCAACAAGTAATGTATGCAAACTGTATTCCAAGTATTGTAGTCTTATTGCTACCAACCGGTCTATGGAATACCGCGTAACTACGTTAAACGCACATAAATTTGAATATATAAGTAAACCCGCCTATTCGTGCCAGATGTATGCATCAGCGATTAGTCACTAGTCAGACAGTCAATTATCTCTCCATTCATCCAGTCTTCTCAAAAGTGAAATCAAAACTGAAGATATTTCCGTGGCATGCCCGACAAAGCACCATTAACGCATAGGAATGTGAAAAGACAACTATTTAGCAGTTACGTCCTGCTTATGAGGAACAACAAGGATGAGATCTATAAATGGCATAGCTTTTGCTAGCCTCAACGGTTTCAGCCTGGTTAAAATGAAACAGTTAATCAGTTTAGTAATGATTCCACTGTATGCACGTTTCTCTCCAACGAAAGTAGTTATATGATATTCCTTAAATCAGTTAGTAATAATTCAAATACAATATACTGTATGGAATCCATTTTTGCATACACCATTCGTTGCTATGTCGGGCAAGCCTTGGACATGCTTTTGGGCTGTCAAGAAAAACGTTTGTTCATAGAGTTCACAGACTTTGCATCTATTATATAGTAGCCCATCTATTGAATACTTACAATCCAGTTTGTATGCAATATTTGTTGCTATGTTGGGTACGCCTCGAACAAGTTATCACGTTGTCTAGAGCAAGTTCATGTTTATGCAATAGACCGGTTTACTAATGCGTGGGGTTTTGGGGTTTTTTTAACAAATGAACGTAGTTACGTAGTATTTCTTTGAATGGTGAGTAACAATTGGTCTACAATACTTTGAATCGAGTTTGTATAGATTACTTGCTGCTATATCGGACAAGCGTCTGGCAAGCTTCATGGTTGTGTACAAACAACGTATAAATTTGCATCTATTAGCCGCCTATTTGCTTCAACAAAGGACGCGGTCTCATGCTTCTATCTTATCAGCGTTGCTTCTTTTTCTCGAAAGGAAGCGGAAAAAAATATTCGCATTATTTTTGGGTCACATTATATTATACACCATCCCACCTTTTCTCCTCCAATTTAGAATATTATTATATATATAATATATGTATATACGAAAATTCAAAGAAAATATCTTGCAGTGCACAGTCATACATCCTTATGATTTAAAAGTCATATTTTTGTTTGAATTCATTTTAGAATGCCGTGACCGACTTGAGACACGGCTTAGATCCACCTTACTCTTGATATGAATCAAACGGAGAAGTGAACAAAAAATAAATAGATAAAAAGAAATCCCGTTAGCTTATTTATTCATCTATTTATTTACCTATTTACTTTTCAGTCGTATTTAAAAACATGGTGGGTTCATTTTGTTATAATAAAACTGTTTTTAAGCACACCCTTTGTACAACCGGTGTACAATATAATATATACATGATAAATGTAGCAAAACAACAGTAACTGAATATATAAATATCGTTATTGAAAACATGAATATAGCTTCGTCCCTGTTTAAAAGAAAACGGAAATTATCGCAGTATATACCATTATCGTATAATGTTTGTATTTCGACACTTTTACACGAAGAAAAAAAAAGGAATAAAAGTTTTGATCATAAGTGCTCGCTTTCGAGAGTTCATTGCCTTGGCTACAGGAAATGTTTTTACCGACTTTTTACAGTAAACTGAAGTTCAGCCAATCTGAGAATACAGATTATTACAATCTCAACATTTATCCACGTGTCGGCTCCAGGGACGAGCATAATGACCAACCACACCCATGCTGGTAGCCTTTACAAAGGCTTACTCGCAGCTGAAATCGTAGAAAATCGTTGCAAGAAGCGAGTCTGTGAGCCTTATATTATACCCCGGTCACATAGGAGTCCGGAAGCAACACGATTCAACACGACTCTTTGTTTGGATGTAGTGAATTGTGAACTGAACAAAGATTCGTGTTGAATCTTTGATTTGATTTGATTCGTCAGGTATAACATATACGATACCATGACAAGGGTAACCCATGAAAGCCGAAAGGCTTATTTCCAATGGGGTCCTTAAAATCGTGATGCTTCCGGGCTCCTATGTGACCGGGGCATTAGACTCGGTGTGCAATGTAATCGCGCCTCGTAGTCTGGATAACAGTCGTTCTCGTTGACAGCTGTTGACATGACTCTCGCAGCAAAGGGTTTTGCGTACAGCAAGATTCCTCGGCTATAGGCTACACCTATGGTCATCTTATCTTATGACACTGCGCATTGTTTATCGAATGTCAGCCCCCCCCCCCCCCCCCCCCCCCNATTTTACAGTAAACTGAAGTTCAGCCAATCTGAGAACACAGATTATTCCAATCTCAACATTTATCCACGTGTCGGCTCCAGGGACGAGCACAATGACCAACCACACCCATGGTAGCCATTACAAAGGCTTATTCGCGGCTTACTCGCGGAAGAAAATCGTTGAAAGAAACGAGTCTGTGAGCCTTATATATACCCGGTCACATAGGAGCCCGGAAGCAACACGATTCAACGCGACTATTTGTTTGGATGTAGTTAACTGTGAACTGAACAAAGAATCGTGTTGAATCGTGTTGCTTCCGGGCTCGAGTCGGTGTGCACTTGGAGGAAGAAAATTTATTCCTCCAAGGTGTGCAGGTAATCGCGCCTCGTAGTCTGGATAACAGCCGTTCTCGTTGACAGCTGTTGACAGGGCTCTCGCAGCACAGGGTTTTGCATACAATAAGATTCCTCGGCTAAAGGCAACACCCATGGTCATCTTATCTTATGACACCGCGCATTGTTATTCGCTGTCTTTTTGTTTTCCTTTTATCGAATGTCAGCCCCCCCCCCCCCTTGGATGAGCCATTTTGTGTTCGTGTATGTGTGTGTGTGTGTGTGTGTGTGTTGGGGGTATTACTGGTGTATTCAGAATTGGACAACCAAAATGGCAATTTGTCTCCCTTACAAGAGAATAAAGAGTCTTTACGAAATTTTGCGACCCTCCCCCTATGAGTGCATAGTTCACTGAAACTTATATGAAAGCTATTTTTTTATCAAATAAAGTGAAAAGGTATTTGGTTTCATTTACTCATTTACTCTGTTGCTAATAATGTTTGGAAAATTTCCTTGGTTTGGGTCCTCCTAGTTAAATAAATGTCATTTAAATATTTGTAGAGCTTTTTAGGTGTAATTTGGTCGAGGTATTAATGATTGAAATTTTGTGAGTCTGAATAGATTTCAAAGTTTTCAAAGCTGGTCACTGACATGTCACTGGTTTTATCTATTGAAAACTCTGCATCAACATGGATAACTTGTAAGCTGACCTATAGTGTAGAAATGCATACATTTATTTATTTAAGTAGATCCAAAAGTTTCCTTAACCATTCCTCAACAATTCCTTAACAAGACCTGTAATATCATTCAATTTGGAACACTTCACTGAAAACAGCCCTAGAAAATGTAAGTTTTGGCAGACAGTATCAAACTTTTATCAATGTGTTTTTGTTTGTGTTCAGTCATAAAATCAAATATCACATCAATATAAAAGTCGTCACACACGACTACGTACGAATAAAACGTTATGTATAAACTTACCTCTTCCAAAATGTCTTTTTTATATGCTCAGTGAAATTAGAAGAAATTTTAAAAATCACGATTTGTGTTGAGAAATGAAAAAAAAAAGAAAAACGATACAGTCATGTCATACACTTGTGAAGTCTACTCATATCTGTATATCCGAATTACGCCACAAACTAAAGTTTTTTCGAAATTATCAAGATTGTTTTGATTGGTAATTGTCTGTGGTCATAAGCAATGCGAGTCTTTCCGTGTGATATCAGATAATAATGTAACCAATATGTATTTTTAGGACTAAGAAATGACAGTGAATTATGTTTGACGGTGAAGATTAGAAGAAAAAACGGTATCAGCGAAAGTGTATATCAAAACCAGTATATAGAACGCATTGAAAGAGAGACGTTTATAGAGACGCCCCCCACCCCATCCCATGTTTTGGCAGGTCCCCCCTCCCCCATCCCCAAGAAAAAAGTACAACAATACCTGCCTTGCCGATCCCAATAAACCATGTCCACCGGAACATTTTGGTAATTTTCCACGTCCAGTCGCATCCTTCTCTTGGGCAAGTTCAAGGGCAAGTTTAATCTCAGCAGCATGTTCTGATGCTGGCCCGAGGGCAAATCTGTCACGTATCTGTGCTTGTCTTTTTGCCCTCTGTGCCCGCTGAAATGGCATGACCATTTCTTCTCTTCGGTCAAGCGATGGGACATTGCTATGAGTCTTTGATGTCGAGTTGCCTTTTCCTGACTTGTCCATGAGCAAGTTCTTGTCAGTAACTATGATATGATGATGCTTTAAACCCAGTGAATGCTGAATTATGTTATTAACATAGACTATGCCGCCGAGACTACCCAGTTCCAGTTGTCCATGGGTTAAAAAATCATCAATGGACATACTGGAGTATTTCATCTTATTGAAGTTTTAAACCAGTGAGGGTTATCTGTACGAAATCGGATGAAAATAGAAGTCCCGAATTTGCTTTAGATCGATTTGTGGTCGGCATGATTTTGTGAACTTTTGATAGGATTGATTTTTTCCTCGTTGTAATGCGTCCTTCAATACCTTCCGTATTTCTTCCGAAATGGTATTAACATATGTTTTGGGGTTATTTCCAAATTGAATTTTGAAGAGAAACTAAAATAAAATGATATGTATTGTTATCCGGTCGGGTAATTATTTCATTGAAAACTAAGACAAATAAAAGCTCATTTAGGCCTATTAGTTGAACATCAATTTGATATCTATATAGGCCTAACACAACTCACAATTTTGCTCCTTTTTAACTAAAGGAAGGGATCGATTTACTTACAACCTTAAAAATGTGTGACCATCATTCGCCTCCTAACACCCCCACCTCAGCTCATGTAACTTTATAGCCCCTAACTGCCGATCTGTTAATTTGTGAACTCCTTACCACTAATATCAATATGTTATTGCAAAAAAAAAAAAAAAAAACCCCAAAACAACCGGGATTTGCCCTTTCCAGATATGGTTCATATACATGTGTAATCTTGCGAAAGAATATAAAAATTTGGAGAAGGAAAATTAAAAATGAAAGTCTTGATGCACATTTCCGAATCATGATAGCAATGCAATTACTATATATACATACATGGTGTGTTTGTTATCAATCCGGGTCATTTGTAACGTCATAATAGCGCGAGGTCAGTTTTGTGTCCTAATTTTGTCTATGTGCGCGGAGCATTGTGACGTCACAATCCACCGCTTGTACGCGTACGAACTGGATTGTGACGTCACAATCGATTGCTGCAAAGAAAAACATTGTGACGTCACAATTGATTGCTGCAAAGAAAAGCATTGTGACGTAACAATTGACTGCTGCTAATGGAAGCATTGTGACGTCACAATCGGCTGAATAGGCTACGCACATTGATCTGTTAACCAGCTTGTATACTTATTACATTGCTTTTAGCCACTATTCATTCTTTTGTTAGTAAATGAATAAATTAATCAATCAAATATAACTATTCAAAATTTCGGTTGTACTATAGAAACCAATTCACGTACATTTTATTTTAAAATGTTCCATAAAACCCTGGCTTTAAGAAATGTTTACATAAAATTAAAAGGAAGGACTCGCCGAATTGTAAATTTTGTTATAAGGAGGATGAAACTGTGAACATTTATTTTGTGACTGTGAAACGGGTATTACCAGTTTGGGAGACCCTGATAAACATATTACATCAGAAATATGATTCTAACTTACTTGTATAACAAACAAATGTTGGTGTTCCTTCTGATTGGTTCAGAAGTTCATAGTTATAAGAACGCGACAGACAACAAACAAATGTCTGGTTGTCCCAAAGTAATATACTGAATATTTGAAACGTTCTTTCATCTAATCTTCAATTATGATTTTTAATGTTCTATTTCACGAGGTATCAGTCGTTATATTTTTACGGTTTGTATTCATACCCATGTCTGTTTTTAAAGTATTTGCTTGATTTCATTTCAAATGTTTGCCAATTGTATGTACTTATGTTGCTTTTTTTATTAAATAAAACACACAATTATATTTAAAAAAAAAAAAAAAGAGATTGCATGTTATTAGAGTAAATATCATTCTGAACATTTTGTTTGGGTCAGATTTAGGGGGACTTAATTAATTTCAATTAAAAGGGGGATATATTGCCGAGGAGCTGCCTGTGGTGCACGGGTGGGGCGCCGAGAGGGGCTCGAAGGTATGCAATTGTCAAGTTTTTTGCTTTGCTTGTCAGCCGCTCGAGGGGGCGCAAAATTTGAAGTTGGACGATTCCTCAGGTCTTCAAGTCCTCATTTAGTGATGTTTTGATATGTACCATAACTTCCATAAGGGGTCAATAATTAATATGACACTAAAAAAGTCAATGATTAGAAAGAGCTTAGTTCAAAATGAGACTAGTAGGTCGAGCCTATCAGGTCGAGTTAACTTTCAACCAATCAGCGCTGAATGTTCATCCACCAATCAGTCTTTTTGTACAGCCGTTTATGATCGGCTTCTCCATCTGCACTTTCTCCACTACAAAAATAGAATTGGAAATTAGTGGACCCCTCAAGCACAACATCCGCCCATCCACTACAAGAAGATAATAAAAAAAGAGTGATTTTTTCTCTAATTTAATGCAATAGAAAAAAACAAATTATAGACCCCTCCCCCTTCAAACACATCAGCAACAAACACTTTCCCTCTCGATCCAGGGGTATGGCATGATGTCACTTTCTTTGTTTTGGTTTTCCCCGTAATTCCTCACACGATAGTGCAGCGTTATGATCGCAGACATTTCGAAGAGTTCGGCTAAAATTTGCTCTGAAGTTTGAGATCAATCATGCAATTCAAGCTACAAATTACAAACATAAATTAAAAATCACCTTCTATTTATATCATGGTGATTATAATCCTCCAGTGACATTATATTTTTACCTGTTTTCGAGCCTTTTTATCTTCATCTTATTTCTTTACTAACATAAAAGGGTCTTGAAAATTAAGTCTATCGATTGACCTGACATGAGGCCATAAACACGTTGCAAACAGCTGATCGCTTGCATTGTACTACACGTAGTACTTGTGTTATCTTCTGCGCTGCGCATTGAGATAAGCATTGAACTTTCGTAGTAGAACTTGGAAGCAAAGACCCTGTGAAATTTCACAATTGCTCCAAATCGAGATTGGGAATGAATCAACGTGGACAGAGTGAGAATCGTAGGAGCAGAACTTTCAGTCGTACCAGAGTCGCAATTCATACAATTTGATAGTCAACTTTTGAATAAATCTGTATTTTTAAGACGACGAAATCTGCATCTATATTCCTGAGCGAAGATGGATTCGAGTGCGAACAGTGAGTATGAAGAGCCGAGGGCCAGAGAGCAAGGGAGTAGAATGGCCAGAGTAGGGATATAATGAATATAGGATATCAGTGGGTATTGAGTTGAATCCTGCAAGTTCGAAGGTTAAGTGTCATTCAATTTTCAATCAATCATCACATTTGATTTTCTGAGCTGTGTTTGATTACAAATTTTACAACATTTTTTCGTGAGTTTCGTCACTTGCAAAATCGAGAGAATTCATGCATGCTTGAAATTAAAATGTTAAAACTGTGTCCATACGTATATGTAATATACAAATTTATGTAAAGATTCACTTGCATGTATGGATGTCGGGTAGCTAAACAGTGTCTTCATACAATACACATCGTATGCTGCTGTCACATTAATTCGCCCATCATATTAATTCGTACATCATATATGAATTTCTACAAAATCAATGAAATATGACAAATCTGATATCACCATTTTCTTAGCAAAAGGACCAAAAACAATGAAAATATTGCCAAAAGATCGGCAGATTTGCTTGCATTTGCAGAAAAACACTGGTCTTGCGACACTGATCTGAATCCTGATTTTCGAACAATCATCATCAAATTTGTAAGTTAGTAGTCGTACCATTCGATTCCTTGATATTTNTGTAAACGTTATTAAGTCGACATGGTTAGATAAATATCTTTACAAGTCGACAAAATATGGATATTAAGTCGACTTGTCGAGATAAAATATCTCGCCAAGTCTCCAAGTCGATGGCACTTAGAAGCTTCCGTAGGTATCAGTGAAATCCTGCAAGCTAGAAGATAAAGTGCAACTCCATTTCCAATCAATCAGCATTTGATTTTCTGAGTTGCGGATGATTACAACTACAAGATTAACAACTTTTGTTAACAAGTTTCAGCATCACGATAATTATAGAATCGCAATGTTTATTGTTAGGAATGCAAAAATTTATGTAAAACTAGCCGAGGTATTTACAAGTTGCTTTACTTGCCTAGATTTACTGTGTACGATATTAGCAGATGATTTTAGCACTTATTCTGGCGTATTCTGCTTCGAGATGCAAATCACGCATCATTCCTACGGCTACGGTGCACTTTTGTATGATTCGCACGTCTGGTGGAGCGGAGTAGAATGGCCGGAGCGACCGGTGGTATTGTATGCGGCGTGTGAGTTTGCATTAATTTTGTATGTGAAGCATGCTGTTGTCATTTCTTATTTTGCGATAATTAGCCAATTTTATTCAAACAAACAATGAAAATGCTCTAATTTGCCATTTAAAAACTCCAATACTTTTACTGCAGCTCACAAAGTTAAATATCTGAAGCGCCATCTCTCCCAAAACTGGTCCATCAGTTTAAATTTAGAGAATTCTAGCATACTTTAAAATTTGATGGTAAAGATGTATCTTAAGATGTAATTTAGAAATTTATGTAAACACTTAAGGCCACCGCACACTACACGATTTTTAGTCTTAAGACCTTAAGACCGGGGGTATGACGTCACCATTTAACTGGTCGGAGGCAAAACATCCAACCTTAAGACCAAGGTCTTAAGGTTTTAGCATGTTGAATCTTTTTGAGGTCTCATGCGACCTCTCCCAGCTCAGCAGCCCCATCGCACAAGCACAGCCTCCCACTCCACACACAACAGCATCACTCGAAAATTGCTCATTAATATGTTAATATTTTGTTATTTGATAATAAATCCATTATCATTAGCTGAAATCATGAATGTAATTTCTTAATTTTCGATGACACTGTCAAATATGACAAATTTAGAAGGAAAATCCCTTGATTTGACGTTGAAATTTCGACTTATCGCGCTGCGTGTTGCGATGGGAAACGAGCGCGTAACGTTTGAGCTATCGATTATTAAAGTTAAGATATCGGTATCGGCTCTTCAGTCTTAAGGTCTTTGGTCGCGTAGTTTGCGATGTCAGGTCTTAAGGTCTGGTCGCAAGGTCTTAAGGTCTTAAGACTAAAAATCGTGTAGTGTGTGGTGGCCTTTACTTGTTTATATAGAGGTTAGGTAGCTAAGCAATGTCTTCATGCAATGTGAATCCAACCAATCAATGGAAATGTCGGTGGTTCGTTTTTGGTGCAACGCTCGCAGTATAATAATGGAAGAGAATGACAAAATAGTGATGCTGATGATTTTTGTTCACATTTCGTATATTGCCTTTTCTTGGGTATCAATTTTTTAATAGGCTAAATTCCAAATTTAATTTTTTTTTTATCAAAGATGATTTTAGATCTTATGTTGTCCTGTCATATTTGTGGCACAAAGAAGAATGTCTATTGCCTGGAAATCTTGGCATCACTTTTTTCACACACATCTGATAGCCATAAAACTTGTCTCATTTGAATCTCTAGGGGACCCCACATTTTTTTTTCCAAAAGCTTTAAAAAAAAATTTAACTAGAAATTTTAAAAAGTGGGTTTGTTATAAGGTATGCTATCTTTACTACACAATTCTTCTTTGTGTGTAGAAGCTTTTGATACTCCGGAAATTCTGCAAAATTGATTTTTAAAAGCTGTTACAAATTTTCATTGTCATATTTCCTGGTGCAGGGAAAATGCAAGAAAGCATTTTTCTTTATTTAAAAAAATGTTCACCTTCATAAATTGCAAGAAAGCATTTTTTCGACAGAGTACACATTGACTGAATGTTAAGATATGATTTTATCATTTAGAAGAAGGTCACCTTCATGGGTCTTCTTGTTATGAAACATAATTGAATGCTTATCAGATAATTCTGATAAACAATACAAATTTCTATAATCTATATACACACATACACTCTAGTCAAGGAGTAAGACTTCTTATTTGGTCTTGACAAACAACAGAAAATGGGAGATAAATACTCCCACCGTTTGCTTAGTGCTACCAGAAGTGGATAAAAATATTGCCTTGCTTTGACTTTGTATCATTTGTGATTTTAGAATGTCATCTTGATAGTAGGAAAATAGGGAATGAAAACTCAAGGTTTTGTTGATGTGCTTTGTGTGATATTCTATATTTTAAATGACCTTTACTTTACATGTTTATCTGATTATCAGGTGTCTTTGATAGGTCTTGGGTGAACTTTACATTTCCTTTTTGGTTGATATGGAGTAGGTGCTGTTCAATCTTGTCCTCAACATCTCAAGTAAACGCCAATTGTTTTCAGGTCATTTTGAAATAATTTATATTTGTTTCCCAAGGTAAAAGTGACCCATCCCAAGGATATTAGAAGATAGATCAGGAAATAATTTTAGTCTTCACATTTGAGTAGCAGTTTTAGACATTGAGGAAGCATTTCCAACAATTTAATGTACAGTTCTATGTGAAAAAGTTGCTAAACAAAACATCTTTTGTGTAGCAATCATGCTAAATTGTATATAAAATTGTGATGTGATACCAGGTAAATTATTCCCTGCAAATGTTCTTATGTTACCAGTTGGTCCATTTGAAAATTCTAAAGTTATTCTGAAGATTCTGATCGTATTAAATGGTTCACTATTACAAGACTCTGATCATAGACCCCGTTTACACCGACTTTTAGGCCGGCCTAATCTTTGGTGTAAACGCTCGCTGGCCCAATTGCGGTACCAAAAGCCGGCCTACTTTTGGACCACCTCTGGAGGTTGTCTCGGGCCGGCCTCGGGCCGGCCTAGTTTTGGTGTAAACGCTCGCCGGCCCAATTGCGGTACCAAATGCGGACCCGCTCACGATTGTGACGTCATATCTCATTGTTTTGAGAGTTTTGCCCGCGTAGTTTGGAGTCTCCTTGCATCATCGGGTTTAAAGTTTACATGCAGAGCGCCGCTACCGTCCAAATACTGAACAAGTTAGCCCGGCCTAACAGTTTTGGTGTAAACAGTTAACCGAGCGGGACCCGGTACCGCAATTAGGCCGGCCCTGGGCCGGCCTAAATTTGGGCCGGCGGTGTAAACGGGGTCTTAGTAAATGGTTCATGGTTATGTACGTAATGAACCAAATCCCTCTGCAATGCTATACATATACCATCTCCCTATTACCTACCCCTTCTTTGATCTTGCATCTCTCCCCATAATTCTCTTCTTGTCCACCCCTCTCCATCTGCAGTTCTCTCCTCTACCCCCACCCCTCTCTCTCACTCTCTCTCTTCCCTCACCTATGTATTTGGACTCTTCTCCTCCCCATCATTTTCCACCTCTATCTCCCTGTACCACATCTTTCACCTTCCTCCCCTTTCTTCCCTTTCTTCATACTCAAGTACAAGAAACAACATGAAAGGGGCACTTCAATACTAGCAATTCACAAAAATCAGATCTATGTCATTTATTTAAGGTTTTATAATAAACTGAACTGTGATCCATTTAGCTTTCCTCTTTTCTTCATTCACATCTCACACAACATCCTCCCTTTCTCCATCCTTCAGATTCAAGTACATGGAGCAACATGAACTTGTTCTGGGGAGGTCACTTCAGACACTAGGAATTCAAAAAATCTAATCGAATCAATGATTTTATAAAAATTTTAATCCTGCTTCATTGGATTGAGCTCTCCTCTAATCCTCTTTCACTTTCACTCTTTCACTAATCAAACAAAATTTTCCCTTTCTTCTTCCTTTTCCTCATCCCTTTCTCCATCCCTCAGATTCAAGTACGAGGAACAACATGAAGTCGTTCTGGGAGGGTCACTCCGCGGATAGCAGCCTGGAGGAGATGATGCTGGACTCCAATGCCTCCATCCTGACCCAGCATGAGCTTCCTGAAGTCATGTCACTTCTCCCAGAGCTCAAGGGAAAGAGGGTTCTGGAGCTAGGAGCAGGAATTGGGTGAGTTTAGGGCTGTAAACTTGGGAATATTTTTTGGAAGGATGAGCTGAAAACATCCAGATTCGCCACAGACCTATGTAGGAGGAAGCTTTTGGTAAGTCAGTTTTGCATGAACTTGTGATAAATAAATGTCGGAGAAACATGGGCTATGGAATTTAGCCTGACCCAGCATGAACTTCCTGAAGTCATGTCACTTCTCCCTGAGCTCAAGGGTTCTGGAGCTGGGAGCAGGAATCAGATGAGATTGGTGTTTGAAACATGGAAAGATTTTAGAAAGGATAGGCTGAAAATATTCAATTTTACACCCTCTATCATATTTATTTATTTATTAGTTATTTATTCAGCATTTCAAAGAAATAGGAAATACAATATTCACATAACAAATTTACTTAAAAACATAGCAAAAATATCAAATTATCAAAAAGGCAAACATAGAGAAATAACTTGAGTTGGGTTAAAGAGGCTGCCAGGGTTTGGAAAAGGTTAGCTTAATTACCAAATTCCACTGGTCTTCCTCCCCACACCCTTTTATTTTGACCAAATACAAACTGCTAGAAGTCATGTCATTCATTTTTAAGCTTGAGAGGAAAAGGGTCCCAGACCTCGGATGAGGCTTTTGATAAGTCAGCTTTCAATGAACTTACAATGTTTCAGAAATACAGGCTATGGAACATTACAACTTTAATAATGATAATCTTTCTTATTCTGTTTTTTTTTTCAAATGTTTTTTAGCCGTTTCACAGGTATTCTGGGAGAAGCCTGTGGTCATGTGACTGCCGTTGACTTCATGCCATCGTTTATACAGAAGAACCAAGAGATCAATGGACACAGGAGTAATATTGACTTCAAACAGGCTGATGTCATGGCTTTGGACCTCTCTCCCAAAAGGTAGACTACTGTACTTTGTTTATTTAGATTTTTACCCCTTTATATATCAGAAATAGTGCTATATCAGTGGCAATTTTGTGTAAACTTATCTGGGGCCTGTAACATAAAAGACGCAATTAAACTTACAATTAATATTTATCGTAAGTCTATGGCAAAATGCGTACCAAAGAGATGCAATTAGTTGCAAGATTAATTGCATCTCTTTTATGTTACAGGCCCCAGATCTGTTTACACCAAATTGCCACTGTATAAGACTTTTATTTATATTCCTGGAGCTTTCACATGAATTTATCTTAAGTTCAAAGTTGTCCATTCATCTGTTTAAAAAAAAGGAAAGAATTATTGATGTCTGATTTTTGTTAGGATTAGCATGATTTATCTGCAGCACACAAATTTTATTTCACCAATTCATTAATGTCGTTTTATTTTCTAGCTATGACATCATCTTTTCCAACTGGTTGTTCATGTATTTATCTGACGAAGAGTTGGTAAAGCTTGCTGGTCTGTTGCTCGGATGGTTGAAGGATGATGGTTATTTATTCTTCCGGGAATCCTGCTTCCATCAGTCAGGTATGTGCCATATTATTGTGAAGTCCAGACATCTCTTCCAAAGTCGAACTTGTTTAAGACGAATTATTGCCCAAGTCTATGGGATTTTTTATACAAATCATTTAAAACATGCTTTATTTACATCTTCTGAGTCAAATTTCTTCAAGTCTAACAGATTTTTGTGGTCCCAAGAGATTCGACCTAGGCAGAGTTATCTGTACTGTAGTGTAGTGTTTTTTTTTTTTTCTTTTTATTTATGTCTTTTAAGGTAATCTATCTGATGAGTTGATGAAGTTGCGGGTCTTCTGCTGGGTTGGTTGAAGGATGACTACTATGTTATCTTCTAGGAATTAATAGAGATGTAAGCAACCTTAAAATGTAACCCAATATATTGTAAGCACTTAAAGCAAGTGCATGAAATGAAGAAGTGCTGTAAATACATGAAGAAAAATGAGCTTTAAAGCGATGTCAAGCGCTTCAAGGTTTTCAAATTGTAATCTAGTCAAAATGTGAAAATGGTGATCTTTTAGGAGAGTAATATTTAAATGTACATACTGTTCCTATATATTTGGAAGAATGGATGTAGTGTATGAATATTTTAATATTTTGCTATGAAACTGTAGGTATCCTCTGCAAAATTAAATACAATCCTGAGAGTAATTAATCAAAGTAGGGTTCCATTGTTTTACTAAATCAAAATATTATGTACCAAACTGAGATTAAATGAAAAGGATTAGACTCCAAACTTAGAGAATCATTTGGTTCTTGTAAGTAATGGATTAACTATGAGCTGAATGGATTGAATACTCTACTAGTTTTCTTGACTAACTTCCAAACTTGTTGTAATCTGTGACATTTAACACTGCTGAATAATTGTCAATGATATTTTGAAATTTTTATGAGAAATCGATTTCAAATTTATATTGAATTCTATCTTTACAATTCTCCAAAATATAAAGCTCATTTCTGGTTCTGGTAAAAAAAAATATGATTTTAATAGGAAACGTTTGGAAGCATTCATTAGTATTTATCATATGCTAGATTACTCATTTAGAGCAAAACATTTTTTTGTGATACAGGCTTCCATGATAATTGTACATCCATTATCATAGTTTTCTGAATGAACAGACCACAATATGTGGGATAACACCAGAGACAGTTTTTAGTTTTAGCATTTTGTCTGATCTTCTTTCACTTTTTATTGTGGGTCGTTTTTTAATGGTTTGGCAGAAGTTGTTTATTCACTTTGTGGATAATTCTGTGCAAATTTTGTTCAGTCTTATACTTTTTTTGTTTTTTATTGTTGCAAATACCAGAGTTTATATTTCACTCTTTCAATCCATCTATAGGTGACAAGAGTCGTAACTTTAACCCGACACAGTATCGTCATCCCAGAGACTACAATGCTGTGTTCCAGGGTACTACGAACATCTTGAATGAGAACCAGGCATCTGCTAGTGTGTATGAACTGGTTATGTGCAGGAGTATTCAATCCTATGTGAAGGTAAGGAATAGATACATTATACCAGAAATTTAATGAGAACCATCGTACAAGTGTTTAAGTGTTCATTTAGTGCTGGAGCGTACCATCATATGTGAAGATAGGGAATCAATACAAAGTACAAACTGTATGAGAACTGAGGTACTGCAAGTGTGGATGAATTGGTTATATGCAGTAGTAATGTGAAAGGGAGGTAATGATGTTAAGATAAAGACTATTAACCCTTTAAATCAGAATGAGCTTTTTTTGGCTATGTTATATTTTGGGTGACAAATATCGGTATACACAAAGCTGGTAACATACCCTACCAAAATATGTTATGGTTTGAAAGAGGTTCATCGTGGTGATGAATAATTGAAGAAAATTGATCAGTTGTCTATGTAGAACGTTAGTATAGTGACGTTTCGGCTGCTATGTACTGCTAGCCTTTTTCAAACTATATGAAGATAGACTATGCTGCGCGCGCCTTATATTGCCTCGGGATTTTTAATTAAGCTATCTTATGCATAAAATAAGTTCTGGGCTATAGATCACTAATAAAATCTTCAATTCAAGACTGGGTCTGGGCGAGAAAAATCAATATTAATATATTTGACCACAAATGTCTTGAATTAAAACCAGGCATTGATAAATGGGTATAAAGCTCTTTATAAGGTAGAGTGTTGTATAAAGATTGGGAATTTAACTTTGTATGATTGACATCATATAAATTCATTGTACTTTTGCTGTTGGAAAGTTTGTCAAGGAAACTGATTAAGTAAATGAATCAACAATTCTGTTTTGATCTATACCATGCAGCTGAAGAACAACCCCAACCAGTACTGTTGGCTGTGGCAGAAAGTGCAGCAGGATATGGATGCCAACCATGGCTTTAAGACATTCCAGCAGTTCCTAGACAACAAGCAGTATTCGCTCAACGGTATCCTGAGGTATGAGAAGGTCTTTGGAGATGGCTACATCAGCACTGGTGGACCTGAGACTACACATGTATGTAGGCCAGCGCAAGGAATACACAGTTGCAAAGAGCGATTAGGCCCCCCCCCCCCCAAACTTTAGAAATATCCCCTGCAAAATGTATCATGGGGGCTATTTTTACCCTGATGTAGGCATAGTTAATTTACATTTCCAATTTCATTCTGTGTTGCAAGAAAGTTTCGATCAAATGCAAGTGACAGTTTATTGGCATGCAACCATCAAATTCATTATTTCATGCATATATATCCATGTTCGAAGAATACATATCCAAATGAAAATGTGTGTTTCAAGTGGCAAATTACAGCTGATTGCAATTGATTGCAACTTTCTAGTCACACCCCTTAGGTAGTTTAGTCATCCTTGTTGGAAGATAAGATTTATGCTAGTTCTACTGCTATTACTCTTACTGCTGCTGATACTACCACTTCTGCTGCTATTGCAAATGTTTTACTACTACTTCTACTTTTTTTCATTAATAATGATACTACAACTTGCTGTAACTGCTCTTTTACTATTACTTTTATGACTCCTACGATTTCAAACTTTCTGAAATTTGTCCACTTTGCATTAATTTCTTCACTGATTCCCTGATATCCAATTATTGCATGTAGAAAATGATATTTGTCCTATCACACTTTCATGTGTTCATTTCCAGAGCCATTTGTTTATTGAAATAATTTAGTCCTCCATTTATGATCTCTGATGCCTTTACTTCCTCTTGAACAGGAGTTTGTAGAGCTGCTAGATCTGCAACCAGAACAGACGGTCCTAGATGTTGGGTGTGGTATTGGAGGAGGAGACTTCTACATGGCAGAAGTAAGTCAATTTTGACAGGGGTGACCAAGCCTGTCATGCTAATTTCTTGACTCACTTTTTCAATTCGTGTAGGAGGGAATTAAACCAGACAAACGGACAAAGGCTGCAGGAATTCTGTTGGATCCTAGGTTCTTGGCTTGAGTCATCTTGTCCAGAATATTTAAGCATTAAAATGTCTATTTTGAATAGCTTGCTGTAATGATCTGCAGGGTTTTTAATATAGGACATGCAATCAAACTTTATGATAAATAGTAATCATAACTCTATAAAATATTTTTTGACATGGTATAATTCCTTGCAAAATTGATAACACCTGTTTGTGCAACAGACATGTAGTCTCATACAGTATTGAAATGAGTCATACTGCCTTTAGTTATCAAAATATTAAATGTAAATCCCTTAGAAGTCAGCTTTGACGAGATGAGTGTTCTTCATGTGTACATAAACCCATGTTGATGAGACTTATTTCATTGTTGTCCATCTAGAAATACAACGTTTGTGTGGATGGTATTGATCTGTCAAGTAACATGATAGAGGTCGCTATGGATAGAGCTCAACATCAGAACCAACCAAAGGTAACATCTGATGACTTTAAACTCTTTTTATTTTAGCAAGGAAATTTAGTAATTGAATTATGAAAAAGACAGGGTGATAGACCCTTTTGTTGTAATATATATTCTCTACTAGCAGTTTGTATTGAAATATCCAATGACTATTGCTTCTGAGAATGTTTCCTTTTTCCCTCTGACCATTTTTTTTCTATTTAAGTTTTGAATAAATTTGATAATTACTGAAACATTTTCTTTGGTGCTTTACAACAAAGTTCCTCAATCAGTCAGCGAAAATGATGTCACAAATGTTTAGATTTTAATTCTTGATTTTGAGAAAGACTTGCTGAAACACCACACAGGAGTTACACTGCACTGTAAGCATTTTAAGATTACTTTTGTCCAATATCTTATCAAATAGAATATCTTTACCATGCCTCAACATAAGTCTAAATCAACTGTCTTTTTTATTGCCTATATGGTTGTTTGAATTAGATTGTATATTTTTGCTATTTTTGTTTATCAGGTAATCTTTGAGATAGGTGACATCACGAAGAGAGTGTACAGCCCTGAGTCATTTGATGTGATATACAGTAGAGATACACTCCTACATCTGACAGATAAACCGGCCATCTTCAGAAAGTTCATGGTAAGATTCTTGATTTGATGTCTTTTGCAATTGGTTTTCATTCCACAAGATCATTATGTTGCTTTTGAAAAGATGCTGTCATTGTTGCATTATGAATACTGAATACCCATTGAAGGAATTTGATATAGACATATTAATTCTGGCTTTTATGTAGAATCGAGTCTGTCCTAGTCATCTTCCACTTTGATGATCTCGTGGTATGAGGTATGTCCAGAAGCCACGATATTGAGGGTTTGCATGTTAATATTTTTGACCGTACCTTAATTAGTTAGCTACCATCAATGAGTATTTATCAACATTGGAATAAGACTATAATATTGGAATAAGACTGTAATACTCACTCTACCCCTTTGTTTAGCTTTTTCTATATATGTGTGTTCACTTCATTTCCTTGTCATTTTGCTTGCGATTAAGATTCTGTATAAAAGTTCTATTTGACTTCATTTTACTCCACATCTCTCCTTTATTGGACAAGCAATTGCAGTAGTTCTCTTTATTTAATTCAATAAAGTATTAGATTATATGAAATTAGTGATTTGTTTTTGTATTCTTTCTTGTTAGACCTGGCTGAAACCTGGAGGCAAGCTACTGATATCTGACTACTGCTGTGGTGATCTGCCACATAGTGATGTATTCAAGGCCTATGTAGCTCAGAGAGGGTACACATTATACACACCTGCCAAGTATGGAGAGGTAAGAAACGGATAGAGTAGAAGTACTTCAAGGGAGGGAAGAGAACATGTAGTGATGTTTTCAAGGCCTATGAAGCTCAGAAGGGGTACACATTATACACCCCTACCAAGTATGGAGAGGTGAGAAAGGGGAAGAGTGGAAGGACCTCAAGGGGGGGGGGGGGGGGGGGGGGAAGAGAGCTCTCTCACACTGATGTATTCAAGGCCTATGTAGCTCAGAGCGGGTACATACTGTACACCCCTACCAAGTATGGACAGGTGAGAAAGGGATTTGGATGAAGTAACTTCACAGGAGACAGAATAAGAGGGGGAGAGGAAGAGAACTCTCAGTGATGTCTGCAAGGCCTATGTAGTTTAGAGGGAGTACTCATTATATATGCACCAAGTATAGACAGTTAAGAAAGGTGTAAGGTAAACGAACAGTGCAGAGAAACAGAGAAACTTGTAGAGGTTTGAGACAGAGAAACAGGAAAGTGATATGCTCAGACCCTACACACTTCACATATTTACTAAGTATGGAGAGGTGAGGAAGAGATAGGGTTGAAGGACTTTAGGGAGGGGGTGGGAATGGGTGGAGATCTCTCTCATAGGGTGTGTTGTTCAAAAGTTGCAATTGATCATAAATCAACTGCAAATTAGTTGTAAATTGTAATGTGCATTATCATTCGCACATGATATGTACTTCTAACGAAACGCGCATGAAACAATGACTTTGATTGGCACGTTCCGATCAATTGCAACTTTTGAACAACACCCCCTTAATGTGTCAATGGAAAATTTCTTCACTAAACTGCATTGACATTAAAAAAATCAATATTTTGTTAATGTAAAGAGAAATGCAATTATATATATACACAAGCAAGTCAAAAGAAATTTTGCAACGGCTTTGATAACAATTTATGATAAAGATGACAATGTGATGTATTCAAAGCATGTGTAGCTTAGTGAGGGTACACACTCTACACACCTATACACACTGATGGGCAGGGGAGAGAGGGGCAGGAGAAAGAACATTGTATTAGAGAGAAAATTTCTCTTGTTTTTCAGCTGTTGGAGGAGGCAGGGTTTGTGAACGTGAAAGCAGAAGACAGGACGTGGCAGTTCAAAGCAATGCTGCAGAAAGAACTCAAGAAGATGGTGGATCCCAGCTTAGACATTCTCAAGGTAAGGCTTATTTCATAGTTGAATCATATTCATATGATGAATGCAGTGGAAACTCGCTATAAAGAGGTTCTCAGGAGTATGCGAATGAAAATGTATGGATGCCCTCAATTGACTGACCCACTGAAAATGGCCGACTTGATTTTTTTCTGCTTTTCACCCAAACATAAAAAATGACAGTAACAACTGGAGGAAAATACTATAAATATATAATATATAATGCAACAGAAACACCTTTGTGGATGAATTGTTGGTCTTGATTATGTAGATAGATATATACACTATCTATTTGCTCTTGATAAAGATGGACATCCAATGATTTTGATACCCCTTATGCCTGGAGTTTAGCATGCCAAAACAAAATTCTGATTTTCCTTATGTAATATATTATGGAACAACAATTTCATATATTATGTGATAGGGGGTATTATTATTCTTTGGACAAAAATATGAATAATAAGGAAGTATTTATTCTCTTTTGTTTTGATAGGGCTTTATGGAAGAGGATGTTAGGGCTCTTCAGGATGGCTGGAGGAGTAAGATTGAGAGAGTTGATGCTGGAAACCAGAAGTGGGGTCTCTTCTATGCTGAGAAGGCATAGGCATCTGCTTGTGAGAGGATTTACTTACTTGCCAACTATTCGTATAAAATTCTAAAATTGTCATTTTATCCTAGTTTAAACAATGTATTCTTATTTTGGAAGTTATTTTATAGTATTGGACAGGAAACCATGGAATATTTTGATTGTTTGTGATTGTCTGTCTAAACAAAAAAAGACCCTCTGGTCTGAAATGACAATCAACCCCTACAATTTTTTATGTACAACAAGATGATAGAAAAATATATGCATATTTAAGATGGATATACACCACATTGTATATAATTTCCCCCTTCTTATTATTAAACTCTTTGTTCAATATGCAGACAAGCTTGATGCAGCATCCAATAGAGCAAGATTTATGTTCAGTATTACGTATTTACATATTTTAGTTGTGAGTATTTTTTTGATGTATTTATGTGCATGATCAATTAATGAAGCCTTCGATGCCTTTGATCCTAGATAATTCTTTTTTGTTTGATTTTTCATGATTAATGAAACATTCATAAATTGTTTATATTTTGCTTTATCTAGTAATATTACAATTATATGCATTTTTAAATGCATGTTTTATATAATATTGTATTCATGTTAAAGACTTGGTCTGGGCTAGAAAACTCTTGCTCTGATTAAAAGCAGAAAAGTCAGACGAACAGATCTAAAAAGATTGAAGTAAATCCGACGAGAAATAAGAAAGTTAGGAATATTTCAATGATATGACTGAACAGTGATAATTCATAAATTACTCGGTGTATGCAGAGGACGCAATACGAGACTTTTGGTCAAGTGCTATGACGTGGATCATGCACTGCCTGTCCAAGTTTATTATAACTTATTGTTTTAAAAAATCAGTTTTAATCCATCACACTAATTTTTTGCAAATATACAAAACGTTGAATCAATAAATGTATTTGTACCCTTGTATATATCAACGAAAAAAAGCTCCTTTTTGCGTAAGCTACTTGCAGAGAAGTGCATGATATATGTCATAGTCACATGACCCAACGTTGCCAATTTGACTGATTACAACTATTGGGTTATATAATTGAAATACTCATAACTTTCTTATTTGTTGTGCGATTTTCTTCAAACCTTTTTTAATCTGTTCGTCTGATTTTTCTGTTTTTAATCAATTCAGGATTTTTCTAGCCCAGACCAAGTCTTTAAAAGATCTAGATTATTAGTCTAAATTGAAGCCATGAAATGGTATAAACTTACATCATTCCAAGATTTTTACCCCATTCAGATGCAATATCCATGTATACTGAAAGTAAATTTAAACAGTAATTTACATCTGTAGTCAAGTGGCACAAAGCCGTCATTCCATTTTATTGAAAAGTATTCAGGAAAATGTTTCCTGTAAAGTTAATTTCATACACTGAACAATCTGGACCCAAAGTTTTGAATGTTTTTTTGTAAATATCCAATTCAGATTTACATCTTTGTTTCTGTGCCTTTCCCAAACAGTGGACTTGAAAAATAAGAAAATGAAAATGATGTTAATGGTATTGTTAAAATAATAGATAATGGCAAAAAGAGTAATTTATTTCCTTTCATTTTATTTAATGAATCTGATATCTTGACTGTCTGACTGTCATGTTTCTGTCAATTTGATGATTTAACAAGAGCCTTTTTATTTTCCATTTTACTTCATCAACACTCGCATTATAGTATTGTTTTACTATGTGACACATCAACTTGATTTATTTGCTACTGATCTTCATATGGTACATACTTTATATAAATTCTTTCTGTCACCTTTCCTGTTTTGCATGATGATGATTCTGAAGTAGACTGGGTAGGAATTGTATAAGTTTTTCTAATCTTTAAAGATGTAATGATTGTTTAAAACCATTTGTTTAAAATCATTTAAATGAATATGTGAGAGTTAATTGAGAGTGACTTCTATAACAAAAGCTAATTAATATTGTATTGCTGTGATCAATGATTTTAAACACTAAAATGTCTAAATACAGCTTTTAAAATTATTTNACAATCAACCCCTACAATTTTTTATGTACAACAAGATGATAGAAAAATATATGCATATTTAAGATGGATATACACCACATTGTATATAATTTCCCCCTTCTTATTATTAAACTCTTTCTCCAATATGCAGACAAACTTTCTGCATCATTCAATAGAGCAAGATTTATATTCAGTATTATCACACCAGGACATGTTTTTGTAATTGTGAGCAATAGTTGCAATATATATCTGCATGATCATCCAATTAATGAAGCATTTTATGTTTTTACTCCTAGATGATTTTTGTTTGTCTGATTATTCAGAATCATTGATACAAACGTAAATCATTATTTTTTGCTTTGTCTAGTTTTATCACAATTGTAGGCATTTTTGTAATGCATGTATTATATAATATTGTATTCATTTTAAAAGATCTAGATTATTAGTCGATATTGAAGCCATTAATGGTATGAACTTACATCATTCCACGATTTTTCCTCCATTCAGATGCAATATCCAATATACTTATGAATTTAAACAATAGTTTACATTCGTGGTCAAGTCATACAAAGCAGTAATTCCATTTTATTTAAAAAATTAATGGAAAATGTGTCCATCTAAAGTTTATTTCTTACACTGAACAATGTGGACCAAAAGTTTTGAACACATTTTTTTAAAAGAAATATTCAAACCAGTACCACATGTTCGTTTCACTAACTATTGATGTTCTTTTGTACATAGATTTACAAATGTAAGAAACAAAGGGTTTGTATCATATAGAGGTACATGTTTGCATCTGTTAGACATGTAGAGTAGTATGTATCATGAATTAATTATTTAAAAGATATATCAGCTTGCAAGTTATTTTGTATCGTAAAGTGTACAAAATAGGTTTACATTCTCTGCCCCATAAATGGACTTGGAAAGGAAAAAATGAAAAAGATTTTGATGGTATTGTTCATATAATAATAGATAATGGCAAAAGGGGTAATTTATTTCCTTTCACTTGTTTTAATGAATCTGATATGTTGACTGTCTGATATTCATGTTTCTGTCAATTTGATTATTTAACTTGAGTCTTTTTATATATTGTTTTACTAATACGTCAACTTGATTTATTTGCTACTGCCCTTCCATATGGTACATACTTTCTGTTTTACATAATGATAACGCTTAAGTAAGCTGGGTATGATTTTTTTCATTGTAAAAGTTTTTCTTCTTTTTTAAGATGTATTGATTGTTTAAAACCATGTTATTGAATATTTGAGAGTTAATTGAGAGTGACTTCTATAACAAAAGCTAATTAATATTGTATTGCTGTGATCAATGATTTTAAACACTAAAATGTCTAAATACAGCTTTTAAAATTATTTAACACAAGCATACCATATCAAATGTTTTGTAATTACCCTGAAATAGCTAATCCAGCATTATTGTTTTCATTGTGAATATGTTCTTTAAATACTCATCCATTGTATTTAAAATGCAATTTTTAAACTTGATTTCAAAAGCTTGATTTTATTTCCTTTTATTTTTAATAGTTAAGGAAGCATTTAATGAATTTATATTAATTAATATTTTTATTTCTCAAACTCTGAAATAAGCGCTAATTTGAGTGAATGTACAACTCAAACAATTTGCCCATGTTTTTAATTTTTTTCATTATTGTCTTCCCTGCTGTAGTGCAACAGTACCTATCTTTTATTGTCGGTTAGTGAATGTCTGGTTGTAATATAATCACTTCATTTTGCTGCAAACTAGTTTGCTCGACAATGTGCTAAGTATTCATGGAAATATTGGAAGATGACATTGCTATAATGATGCACAATCTACATTATGTTTGATCAAATGTTAATCACCTTCCATAATAATGCCTTCTCTATCCAAACAATTTTTTTCTGCTTCCTTTATATTGAAAAGAAGTAGATTATAAATAAATTCATGCAATCACAATGCAATTTCTATGTTGTGCTTTGATCTTTTGGTGTTTGCTTACTGGATAATTATGTTAGGGGTATGATTGAAGTGTGGAGGATTATAGCAGAATAAAAGGGGAATGATTGAATTTTAATAATGATCAATGAAATGCTGAGAAGATAGCTTGTGGCTATGCTTGCTTTGTTTTTTATGTTGATATTTTTTGTTTAGAATGAAATTTAAAAGCGGAGAGAATGCGAGGAAAATATTAAAAATGATAAAAACCTGTACAGCATACTGTTTTAGCGAGTTCTCGGGGAGTATTCGGCATTTTATTTACTTTACTGGTGAAAATCTAATACCTGCAGTATTAGATGCAATAGCAGTACTTGGAATCCACCTAAGAATACCCTTTGTGTGTAGAATATGCGCATCAAATTTGCATCTATCAACCTTATTTGCGTAAATTTCCCATCACCTTTTGAAATATCGGGCTTTTTTCATCAATTTCTTAAATACTTCTTTCTTTCACCGATCTTTCCCTTCATTATTTCATTGTATTCACAAGTGAATGCTATGAATAATTTACTGTCTAATACTTTGCTGCAACTCATGTTTCCTGCGCACTCTCAGAAGATTTGTCCATTTAGCTCAAATTCTTCATTCTACTTTCATTGATCACTCTATAAATCTGAACCCTTTTAGCGATACGTGCACGTAATGGTGTGTGCAGCATTTTCAGAAGATGGGAGAGGATCGAATTATCGCAATGTTTGGGGAAAACGAGGATAATCATTTCATTATGTTGTGGGTTCATTAGTTCGAAATTTCGTAATGCGTAGATTCAGCATAGTCAATTTGAAAGGGTTTATTCAATTCCGAAATGTATTCGTCCGGACAAAATAAAGTTCGTTAATCCGAAACTGATCGAGATTTTTCAAAAAAATTGAAGTATGGTTCATTATTTGTGTTTGGGACAAAGAAACTTGGGAATAATGAACGGCATTTCAGTTTGGACTTTATTGAACCTTATTTCGTTTTCGGAGAATCCGTGGGTTAGCTAATATTCATTCTTATTCATTCCAACACACGTTCTTCAAGAAATAATTCTGTTAAAATCTTACCCGTAAAAACTGAATTTGGGAGAGTTCTGTCATTTGGAATAATTTACCAAATAATGTTTAAAATTCACAGACGATCTCACAATTTGTTAAACATTTTTGGTATTCTGTTAGAATTAATTCCCAAAATGCTAGTTAGTTTAATTTAATTTTGCAGCTTTATATTTCTATATATGCATATTTACTTTTGTACTTCTCTTGTGTTTTTCTGTTGTAGGGACCCTGTGAAAAACAGTGTTGTGATCACTAACTGGGCAACCCAAATAAAACAAATAAATAAATGAATAAAAACTTTTGAATAAATTAGCATATCGTCGGTAAAACGACGAATACTTGATCTGTTTAACATAATGAGATCTATGAAGAATTACAATAGCACATTGTTTCAAGCAATGCTAACATCACACTCACATCATGTTGCAAGCCGGTGCCGATTTCATAGCACCACATTTCACTTTTATCGGCTGACACACCATATTGAGAAATTAAATCGATCAACTTTCAACATATCCATACTATATGCCTACTCATTGGGAATGCCAACCGTTATTCAAAATAAAGAAGAAGAATGAAAACACGGCTTAAGGGATAACTGAGCATACAGCAAAAAAATGGTGAATCGTTTATTGACTGAATATAAAAAAAAATTCTCCAAAGGATCCCTGATAATAGTAATAATAGATGCAATCTATGTAGCGCACGTNTACTGTTTTAGCGAGTTCTCGGGGAGTATTTGGCATTTTATTTACTTTACTGGTGAAAATCTAATACCTGCAGTATTAGATGCAATAGCAGTACTTGGAATCCACCTAAGAATACCCTTTGTGTGTAGAATATGCGCATCAAATTTGCATCTATCAACCTTATTTGCGTAAATTTCCCATCACCTTTTGAAATATCGGGCTTTTTTCATCAATTTCTTAAATACTTCTTTCTTTCACCGATCTTTCCCTTCATTATTTCATTGTATTCACAAGTGAATGCTATGAATAATTTACTGTCTAATACTTTGCTGCAACTCATGTTTCCTGCGCACTCTCAGAAGATTTGTCCATTTAGCTCAAATTCTTCATTCTACTTTCATTGATCACTCTATAAATCTGAACCCTTTTAGCGATACGTGCACGTAATGGTGTGTGCAGCATTTTCAGAAGATGGGAGAGGATCGAATTATCGCAATGTTTGGGGAAAACGAGGATAATCATTTCATTATGTTGTGGGTTCATTAGTTCGAAATTTCGTAATGCGTAGATTCAGCATAGTCAATTTGAAAGGGTTTATTCAATTCCGAAATGTATTCGTCCGGACAAAATAAAGTTCGTTAATCCGAAAATGATCGAGATTTTTTCACAAAATTGAAATAGATGTATGGTTCATTATTTCTGTTTTGGACAAACAAACTTGCGAATAATGAATAATTTTGGACTTTATTGAACCCTATTTCGTTTTCGGAGTATCCGTAAGTTAGCTAATATTCATTCTCATAACACACGTTCTACAAGAAATAATTCTGTTAAAATCTTACCGGTAAAAACTGAATTTGGTAGAGTTCTGTCATTTGGAATAATTTACCAAATAATGTTAAAAATTCACAGACGATTTCACAATTTGTTAAACATTTTTGGTCTTCTGTTAAAGTTAATTCCCCAAATGCTTGTCATTAGTTTAATCTAGTTTTGCAGCTTCATATTTCTATGTATACATTACTTTTGTACTTCTATTATGTTTTTCTGCTTTATGGCCCCTGTAAAAAAAAACAGTGATGTGATCACTGACTGGGTAACCCTACTGAAATAAAACAAACAAATAAATAAATTTTAAAAAAGCTTTTGAATAAATTAGCATATAATTTCCGGTAAAACGACGAATACTTGATCTGTTTAACATAATAAGATCTCTGAAGAATTACAATAGCACATTGTTTCAAGCAATGCGAACATCACAATCACATCATGTTGCAAGCCGGTACCGATTTCATTAGCACCACATTTCACTTTTATCGGCTGACACACCATATTGAGAAATTAAATCGATCAACTTTCAACATATCCATATTATATGCCTACTCATTGGGAATGCAAACCGTTATTCAAAATAAAGAAGAAGAATGAAAACGTAGCTTGGGATAACTGAGCATACAGCAAAAAATGGTGAATCGTTTATTAACTGAATATAAAAAAATTCTCCAAAGGATCCCTGATAATAATAATAATAAATGCAATCTATATAGCGCACGTATCCACTCTGCCGAGTGCTCAAGGCGCGTTACATTATTATTACCCTGGCTTTAGCCCGACAGCCATTCGCGGCGCACTTGGCATTTCAAGGAATAAATATTCCTGCCAGGTACCCATTCACCTCACCAGGGTAGAGTGCAGCACAATGTGGATGAATTTCTTGCTGAAGGAAATTGACGCCATGGGTAGGATTCGAACCTACGACCCTCTAGTTGAAAGGTTACAGTCACGATCACTACACCACGGGTATTGAACAACATCGACTACACTTACTTTAACCCAAATAATGATAATGAAACATCTTTATGCAGCGCGATGTATTCCTCAAACAATGTCAGAAAAGCAACTAGAAAACATTGATCAGTGAAAACAACCTATTAAATCAAGGTTCATTCCGTTCTCTCTTAGGAACCCTTGGGAAAAATGGGTGCAATGCGATGTCTTTTGATAAAGCTATTGAACTTCAACTAACATTTTGTTCCAAATTGCCCAAATCGCTAAATATACTCTTCATTCGCTTTAGATTTGTTGGCTCTATACGAAAAGATTACGGTCTCTCTTTGTGGAGATTGAAAGCGATTTGTCTGTCATCTCTTTGCCGCTTCTGAAAACGGTTAATACCGAGTTCTAAAGACAACGTCTTTCTGTCTAAATTTGATGTGTCTTCTGTTGTCATGAATTTTAAGGGGAAGGGGGTGGTGAACAATACCTTTTAAAAATGTATAACTTGTATAGGAAGAAAAAGATAAGCGAATGAGAGCAATAGAGTTAGTCAAATTTGATTATATAAGAGTGAGTATTTGAATTTACAACATTTTAACTGATGAGCATGATTATCATATCATGTTACAAGTGGATGAGATCCCCATGAATTCGAGAAGTGTTGCAACAGAACGTTATTTGTTGAACCCTTGATTACTAATCGCACCTTATTTATTCAATTATTTCTTTATTTATTCATTCATTCATTTATTGTATTTATTCATTTACCTACTTTAAACAAGATAGTTTATAACATGTTGGAAGGCGACTTATAACATGTTGGAAGGCGACGGCAGTTCCTATGAAGTGTTTTTCAGGGGGGGGCAAAAAAAAAGGGAACAACATTTTCTGCCAGTGTCAGCTATAAATTTGGGGGCAATTGCCCACACCCCTCCTCCGGTGAACTGTCTCTTAAAAAACAAACAAACAAAACATTTATAACATTAATATGATATTCTTTAGATCCCTTATCAAAACATCTTGACTACTGCAAAAAGGTTTCTTTTTCATGGCAAGATATCGACAAGGATCGAGGATACGAAAGAAGCTAATTTCAGAAAGAGGGCATCATTTCACAGTTTATTCCAAACGTTATCCATCGCCATACACGATGAAACACCAAGGCCTTCCTGTCTACACCCTATCTCACCACAACATTATCACTCGGATTGAACTGTAATTGAAGCAATGGAGTACAGCATGCTCGTATTTATGTTCTCTCTCATTTATGGTTTTAGCTTTATTGGTCATTGAGATAGAGCTCAGGGGGTAGGGGACACGCGCCCTCCCCATACCACATTATTAGTTGAGACGATCTTTACCGCAAACGGTATCTTGTCAACTTGTATTCAAAACGGCATAATCACATGAGAGTTTAATGCGGTATAGCGTGTTGCTATATTAGACAATCGACAAATGAACGGTTTTAGCAGTTTTTTCAATAAACATTTAAAACAACATTAAATTGTTTTATTTTTTTCCAAAGGTTCATTGATTCTTCTTTCCCTTCTGAATGTCGGAAGACAACCAGGCAGAACAAAATTATTTTCTTAAACGAAGATGGCACTTAAAAAAAAACAAAAAAAATATTAGTATCGTGTATCATGAGATTCAGTGAACAGGTGAGTTAAGAATGAATGGTAGAATAACCACCTTTCTCGGAGTTTATGTGATATTTTTATCTTTTAATGATATCACTTGAACAGTAACCTCCCCCCCCCCCCC
>BQKZ01001144.1:29789-56583 GCA_036244855.1 Temnopleurus reevesii | reverse complement strand
ATGGCCACATCCACCAGATAGGACATGCCAGACGGCCCATTCGTAATATCGGAGAGTACGATCTTTGCATCCATGAACATTAAAATTTGTAACCTTTCCAGCTAGGCTAACCCTTGCTGGCTGCCGGTCTATATATCCCGTGGATGACGGAGAAGACGAGGAAGAAGAAAGTAGGAGGATGGGGAGAGGGAGGGGAAGATAATGAGTTGAAGAAGAGAAGAGAGAGAATGAGGAAGAGGAGGAGAAGAAGAGGAAGAGAAAGAAGAAGAAGAAGAAGAAAGGACAAGAGAAGGCGAAGCTGAAAAGATAAGGAAAGTGAAAATACGCATGATATGGAAGAGACTGAGAGATATAGAACGTGAAACATTATTTTATACCAATTCACATTTGCATCAATTTATTGCACCCTAAAATTATTATACGCATATCACTAGTCTAATATGCAGCCTCATAATTGTCATGTACTTTATTGTTATCATTTTTCGTTTCAATTGCCATTAAATGTTGCATTTGCATGCTCTAAGATGCTTTACCGGGGACGGGGCAGGAAATCCGTATGGAGATGAATGAAATAGGACGCAAAAAGATTGAGGGTAAGTGAAAACGAAAAGACAGAGAAAAACAAAGTGGGAGAAAGGGCGCAACAACTCAAGATTTGAAGGGGTTACCAATGACATATCCCTGAACAGATTCATAGAGACAGAAAGAGGGAAAAGTGTAGTATGGAGGTCTCTGATTTGTCGTGAAGAGATCGTGAGGCGAAATCGATTTTAATTTATCAACCCCATAACTTAAGATCATAATCTTGTTTGAGATGCCAGTCCTCATTTAGTAATGTTCTTTCTTAACTTAAAAACCTAAATGAGAGTGAAAGCTTTCTGACATACAATACATGCATGCTTTCACAAATACATGTACACGCGATATATTTGAAGAATGAATGATATAAAGAAGATGATTATTTTGTTTTCCTATTTTACAAAAAGCACAACCTGACGGTGATGATATAGCATATAAAGAAAAAAAAAAGATTTAAACTTGTATTCAGTATTCAGACATTTAGCCTCGTTAATCCATAAGAGTTAAAACACAAAAACGTATCCACTAAAACAAGGACAAATCAAATAGCTGTTTGGCCAGAAAATACCGTAAACAGATTCCCCAGAATATTAAAAGGGTGTGAGTAAATTAATTGAAATAAGGTTAGTTATAATAATAATCATGATTATAAAAAAGAAGAAAGATGGTGCAGTGCGATTACAATTTTTTTTTCATTTTGTTCCCGCGCGATGAGAACATTGGTCCTTGGTTTGTAGACGATCAGCTAACAAGATTTCAAAGGACGGAATACAAGGCGGAAAGGGGGCCAATCAAGATTGTTGTAGTAAAAGTTTATGAGAAGACATTTTCAATTGATGTATTTACGAATATAGAAACATGCAGAAGATGATCCGGTACGGTATTGACTAAGGGAAGATTGATGGGGAAGAATATTAGCTCCCACCTCACCCTGTGAACAATAAAATAAACTTTTTTTTTCATTTTCATGCATTTTCGGACTACTGAGTCTGTTATAAATGATAAACACTGAAAAACAAAAACAAAACAAACAATGGTGCAGCTTTGAATCTTAAAGGGTGCGAAGTAACGCAAAACTTGAAACATTATTTTACAAATAGTTTTCAAAATTCATATATTTAGAAATGCGGTATTTGTGTGGTTCGAACCCTCACCATGAAGGACAGCGCCATTCCAAGTCAGACCATCTATACCGACTGAGCTGTGAATCGGCTCTTATCGAGCAGTGGACGTTAGCACATTATTATTTACCGCGAACAGATATCTTTGATTGTCACCTTATGCACGTATACAGAGTCTATACTTGGTGCTTTATTAATACGTCCACCATGCAGTCAAATGCAGAAAGTAGCTCAGTCGGTATAGCTTTATGAAGTAATCCCTCATGGCGTGGGCTCGAACATCATAGCTGCCGCAATTTTAGAACATTATTTTTATTCTGATAAAAAGGAGAAACATTGTTACAAGGTACAGTACCTTTCTGATAAAAGGTATAACATTGCACCAAATACGGTATGGTGCTCCCAGTGTCACAACATGCAATCCTGCATTTTTTTCTTCTGTGTATGATGCTTGTTCTTAAAATACATTTAAAACTGATGTGTCTCTGGATATGGTCGATCTTTGTTAAAAATTATGAATAAATTGCGTTATTTATTGTTAACCTGGAATATACATAAAACATAAGTTATCTGGACGATCCACCCACTTTGTTAAATAGATGTGTTTTTGAGGATTGTCAGTAACAGAATAAGACAAAGCTGGCATGATTAATTACTTATAAAGCCTTATCGCTCGTCGAGGAGAATTTGAGTAGGAAATGCTTCAATTCGATTGATTAATTGACAATGTCATTCATTGAGAACGATCCCATGAAGCTACTTCGTCGAAGCTTGGAGGAAGAAAATAGAAGTCTTCCTATTCTAGACAGCTCCACGTTTGCTCCTTCTTCTTAATCCTCCTCCTCATTTTGTCCTTCTTCTCTTTCTTGCTCTTGATCTTTTTGTTCTTCTTATTTTACGTACTTTCTTGTAATATAAGTGCTATAAAGTTTATAGGGTAAAAGAGAAATATATGTGCCTATCATGTGCATTTAATATTATTATCATTATTATCAATATCATTGTGTTTTTTTTTTACACCGTTGATTGATTAATTAATCTCGAGTGTTTTTTTCCCCTTTTGTAAAATGATTAGGCTTATACATTTTTGCACTAGAGCGATCGATTTGATAATTTGTTATGAACTATCTAAAATGTGTGGTTAAACAGTTTAATAACAATTCATTAAAGCAGGGCGCCATGGAGGCCATGGCCTTGGATGCCCTATACTCTGGCCTTGATGCCCTCCACAAAAAGGCTCATTTGCCTTGGAGATTTAGGTGCCCTTTTTTTTCTTTTCCCCATTCATGCTGTAGTATAAAAATATGCCCTAAATAAAAATGGCCTTGCCCTAAAATCAACGAAATTTAAGGCTTGTTAAAGCATAGTATAACGTAAAGTATAACAAATTAAATTGATACGTATAGTCAATTTGAAGAGTGCCGTAGTGATGTAGTTACAAAGCAGCTTTGTCACTTATTGATTTTTTTTTTATGATGAAATGATGTCATGTTATCGTGGTTTTAAATGAATAAACCTGAACTTGAACTTGGAAGAAGAAGAATAGTCTTGAGCACACCTTAGGGTGATTAGGTTTGGAGAGCAAAATTTAGGTCAAAAGAAGCCGAGGGGCAGCAAAACATGTTTTTTTTTAATTTTTCTATGCTTGCTTGCCCATGGGAAGGGCGCAAAGCACGCAGTCGGTCATCCCGGGAGGGTTTCCAAATCTTGGGTGCATGACTATCGACCATGCTCGTTCAGTAAGTAACACTTAGCACTTGTACGGACTAGCAAGACTACCCTCTGCGCACGCGACACATGCGATTTGGCAACACGCCCTCGGAAGGTATATCTCGCATATCAAGTTTTGCACGGGAAAAGTCTCGCATAGAAATAATACAGCTGGCTGTTTGAGGAGCAGGGTCCAACGATGCTCTGGTGTGTCACTCTGATGGAGCGCTAGTAAAGACCCTAGATCTGGATTATTTGTACTAAGAGATGCCGAGGAAAAAGCAGCACGCTCCTAAGCGGTTAAAAGGTACGTTTTTATTTGATTTTTCGTGTAATTTGAGGTAAAGTGTGTGGTGTTTAGGTCGCTCGCGCTAGCAGCCGAGCCTGATCATGCTGCGCGATATGCTGCTCATCGCCTGCCTTTCTGTACGGCGGCGCCGATGCTCCCTCAAAAGCAAGCTGTCGCTTGATGTGTTGACGTATGAGAGTGACATATTTCATTCGCCTTGAAACCGTACTGATTGACATTTCTCGGTCAACACCCTGGGCAGGGTCAAGTGTTAGCTGAAACTAATAAATCACCAATCGCACAGACAGACATGCCATATGCTGGCGCCAAAGAAAATTAGAGAAAGCAAAAGGCGGCATTTTCTGTCATATCAATCGCCAACATTTCAAGAGGCGTTCAAATTGCCTTTTCTCCTTGGCAAAAAATAGAGTTTAGAAGGATTGTCTCTGTGTAATTTAATTAGCCCGCATCATGCAGCAGTAGGCAAAGTGCTTGCATAGGGTAAACAATGGCAATGGAGCCAGGGGGACTTGGTAGAAGCCCTGTTATGCTCTAGCGGTAAAGATCAAAGGGCCGGGTCGTTTGTGAAGAGGGTAAAAAGGAATGATGTGATGGGGAGAGCATTGACATGATTGGTGGGTGCCGTGTGGAGCAGAGTTCTTTGGAGATTTGTGGCCTTTCTTTCTTGACTTGACATTTTGAGCTATGACTTCGATTTGGGTTATGTTCATTGAGTGAACAGCTGAAGTATGGCCGACAGACAACTGTAACTGGCAAGTTTCATCAAAGAACAAAGGACTTGGGGGAGGGGAGATGGATTGATATTTCAATATCATTATCTTTCCTCAATACATAACCCTAGTTAAAACTTTACTTTACTCAAAAAGTTGTATAGAAAGCTGACTCTTTCCAATTCTACCCTTTTATTTAGTGATTACTTGATGTTACTGTTGATAAAGTACGGCTTATAGAATGATTTAATATATATTTCATGATCTTTCAACCATGTGATCAATTATACTAGATATATTTCCATTCAACTTTAAACTTTACATTGATTTGGTGGTTAAATATTAAAGTCTACCTGTGACTTGTACTAGTCTACAATTTTTTTCTTCTTCAAATCAAGTACTTTTAATGAGGACTTTTTGTATGGGGAGACCCTGTTGAAATAAATACCACAATACTGATTTTCATTAGTCATTTTCATATTATACTATAAACTTACAAGCTACAATAAATGAGATACTTGTACACTGTACATATTCCCAATCACTTTTCTTGAGTAACTTATTTCATTTAAATTTTTCCCTTAAACTGAAGTATATCGCAGTATAAAGAAAAAATATACTACTGTAGTACTAGAGTATATGCCTCAGTAATCCCACTATTCTGATTTGATTGAAGTGAAGTTTGAGTGACAGGATCCCCTGACACATTTATTCATAAACTGGTACTGGTAGTCATTATTCATTACATACTGAATATATGATTATTAACTTAAAGCTGTATGATTTTATGAAGCATAATTTACATGTATCTTCTCAGAGAGTGATTTTTTATTTCTTAATTTAACTGTTATACAGTACCAGTAAGCCTAAATGATTTATAGGATACAATGTTGCATGCATTGATATGAACTTTTTGTGTTGGAACAATTGTTTGCTTTTATTTCTGCATTACTGCTACATGAACATGTCATTTTTAGTAGATTACATCTTTACTCTATTTAATGATACCCTCAACTACAATGATAGGAGCTGAATGATATGCAGAACATTGCACATTTTATCAGAATATAGGCCTACATGTATGTCTGGACATAAATTGATTTAAGATCATGGAAGGCCAGACCTTGGATGCCCTAAGTGCCTATCCAGCATATACCTCTGATATTATTGTGTCTTTTTGTCTTTTTCCATTCATGCTGTAATTGAAAAGTGGCTTTGACCTAAAATGATGAAATTTAAAGCTTGCATAAAAAGAAATTAAAGTGTTGATGATGCTCCTAAGAAACTTTCACTTCTGATCTTGCAGTCTACTAAAGCAGACAGTGAAACAAAGTAATTTCAACTTGACAACGAATGAGAGAACCTGTAAAAAAATCAACATGAAAGTAAAATTTCTACAACAACAATTAAACAAAAGTTTAAAACCAATACTATGCCCTGCAACAGCAACAAGTAATTGTAGGCTACATGCTAATACAAATTGCTCAATGTAAGAATTAGGAGAATACTGAAATTAGGCAGTTTGGGTTCTAAGTTCTTTCATTAGATTCACATTTCATACCTGTTGTATGTTAATGGGGATACCAACCCCTGGAATTATTGTGCTGTCAGTGGATGGTAAAAAATGAGATGAACAAACTGAAATTTTGAACAAAATCTTTTTAAAAATCTGTTGAAAGGCTATGGATTATATTTGATTTGTTTGTGATATACATGTATCACTATCCCTGATGCTGAGAGGGCAGCAGGGATAGTGATCTGTGACATACTGAAAAAGTCAATATATTTGCATGAATTTAAGAAAGTTCACTGGATTTGGGACCTTTTCACATATAAGCTACATGTAGCTGTTAATTTCATGTTGAAAGATTATTGTATATATAAGTCTATAGGCATTCTATTGAGTGAAAATTTAAGTGAATTCAGGGTCCTAAAATTCGGGAAAATAAAACCTCAGTACTAGTGGACAACTCCACATTAGATCTACATGTATTCTCAAAAATTGATCAATGTTGAACTTAGAATATGATCTTCTGTACAAAATACACACAGAATTGATAAAGACCTGGTACTGCAAGTGAAAAACAAAACATTTTCTATGCATGTATTGAATGGATGATAAGATGTCTGATGACATTACGTCATGGTTTCTATCAATTTAAATTTCTGAACATTCTACACCACTTTTAATTAAATTGATCCAAATTGAGAGGGTGTCATACCAATACTGTAGTAGAGTCTTATTTCTATTTTTGGACAACCGAAGTCCAGAAAACACAAATGGGTCCATATAACTGTAACTTATTCAGTATGAAAGAAAAATGTTATCCTTCAAATGCAATTCACTGTACAATTAAGTCTGCATTTCACCTGACTATGCAAGAGATTGTCTTTAAGTTTAATCCAGAGTTGTTATAAATTAATGATCTGGTGTTTTGTGAAATATACTTGCATAGTCAGGTGAAATGCAGACTTAATTGTACAGTGAATTGCAGTTGAATGATAACATTTTTCTTTCATTAAGTGTATCTCTATAACCCTATTCATACTGGTTTTGAAATTTATCCCGGTGCTGTCCCGGTGCTGTCGCGGGAAAGAAACACCGCTATAAATGCATTCACAGTGGAAAAGTTATCCCGCTTCTGTCCCGGGATAAATATCAAGTACCCATTCATACTGCGGCGGGTGATTTTTACGATCTCCGCTACAAAGCACATGTTGGCTTGACCTCGGGAGTGACCCCGCATTTACCGGAAATACATGATCGCTGTTTGTTTGAAATCGCGCGCGCTCCTCACTACACATGAACCATGGAGCTTTCTCTACTTTTACGTTTTGCTTTCGCTTTTATTCTCTTGCAATTGCAGAGAACCAATCGTAATTTGTTAGCATATTATGTCCGAGAGCAGGTATTATTCCGGGAGGAAGTGAAAAGAAGGAAAAGGCAGCGAAGGAGAAGGGCTCTCCGCAGACGACTGTTGTTTGAGACGGAGCAACGAGCGTTAGTGCAAACTTACCTGGTCACTGCCCTCGTCGAAGGGACCACTACCGAACGCTCTGTTTGGCGGAAGAACAGAAGACACGGAACAATGTTTTGGTCTGAAACAGTGGTCAACTTTTCGGATTCAGATTTCAAGAGGCATTTTAGAATGTCTATAGACTGAAATTATATAGTAATATGAAACCGGCAATATAAAACAAAAACTCAGGAAGGAGCGACAGAAACGTTCACGTGAAATTTATGACAATGCAAAGCCAAGGTACGGATGTGAAAACAAGAACGTAAACACACATGCTCAATTAATCCTCGATCAGTATTTCTTTTTTATAATTAAAAAAATAATAATTTTCAGGGGAAAAAAAGAAACAAAATATATGCAAAATATTTAATTTCTGTACACCATATTATTAAGATAATAATAAAAATGATGTAAATCTATTATTTACTTTATTTGTATTTCATAATATACCCGATTGCGGAGCGAACATTTGGTAAGTAAACAAGCAACACGTGCTTTATAGCGGAGTGCATTCATACTGAAGGCATCTCGCTTCTGTCCCGCGACTGTCTCGGTGCTGTTACTAGGGTTTGAGCGAGACAATTTGTTGCGGTGTTATCGCGGAGCGGTGTTGTCCCGGGATAGTTTATAGCGGGTCTGGAGCATTCATACTGAAGCCAACTCCGCTACAGTCGCGGGACTGTCCCGCGACTGTAGCGGTGTTTGAGCTCAATATGAATGGGGTATATGTGTTAGGCTATACAATATGATGTACATATGTTTGCCAATTTGTTGAATTGTGCTTTCCATTAACCCCCTAACCCCCGTTTTTATGGAATTTATTTTGTCCCTGTGGACTATGTCTACAGGTTTGAGAAACAATAGTTTAGGTACAATGTCTTATGTAAGGAGCGTTGAGGTTACTGAGGATCTACTAACAGAACAAGGTTCTTTAGTACATGTTTGCAGTACACAATGAAACTCTGCAGTTTCTAATATTTTCACTGTAGGACTGGTCAGATGGTGCCAGTATCTTTGTCAGAAATGTATCATTAAAAAGAAACTACAGAGATACTACAGAGATGTACATATTCACAGCAAACATTATGCACAATGTACAAATGTTCGGTACATTCTGTATAGCAAGGCCAGGGAATATTTGTACACATTGCAATAATGTACATGTACAACACATGACTCTGGGGTACAATCAGGCTAGTAATTTATTTTCCAAGATTGAACGGAAAGAAATGATATGTTCTGTGAAAAGTTAAATAGATTACCTTCACTGAGCGAAGGCTTGGAAGTTGTTAGAATTGATTATGAGCGCCATGTACCCATTTTATCTCTTTTAAGTACGTACGTGCGTGTACATTGTGTATGTATCAAGAATCTATGGTGCGGTCTATCTCTCACACAGACTGTAATTAAAGTCATTAATTGTGCTGTCTTGCTGCAAAAATTGTGTGTCTGCGGTGGCCATTTGTGTTGTATATGGCCTTGTGTCTCTCCTTGCTTCAGAGAGATGTCTTTTGTTAGGTGCAAAACGATTGCTTTCAAGCGTCATTGCAAAGCTATGCAAATACGGCTAATGACCCTTGACTTGGTGAAAAGCCATTACTTTTTGGATCATGAACATTTTTGTTACTATTGTAGCATCTGAATTCCCAAGGGCTGGAGTTGGTTATTAATGTGACACAGAAAGGAGTTTGATTCATTGGGAAAGGAAGGCAAAAGATTTATTTTTCTCTTTTTGTGATCGATAAATGGGGCATGATGGTAATGTTCTTTCCTTTAATTTTAGGTTCATCATTTTCTTTAAGTCTGATTTATTTGGTCAACAGAAGTGATATTGTATTCAGTATGTATTGGTAATTCATTCTTGAAATTTTGAAATTAAATGAGTAAGCTCAAAATATGTTCTATAAAGATCATGTTTACTCTAAACATGCACCTGTAGTCTGTACCATTCGGAATCTTTATTATAAATAGTTTTACATGGACAGATACATTTACAGTCTGCACATGTAGGGACTGGGAAAAGGTATTGATCCTCACATGAATGAGCCATCTTTACTGGTAGATTTATGCTTATTAGATGCTGATGACATTATGACAAATGCATCAACAATATTGTGATATGGGGTGAATAACTAAGAAGAAATCCAATGGCCTACTGGTAATAATTTACTAATGAATGTCGGTGAATTGATACTGCTAATGCATGCAGAGCACAATCAAATAGATAACCATCATTTAGTGCCAATCATTCTTCTGTGTATATATGCAATGTAAGTTTATGCTTCACTTGAAAAGTTAATTGCCTGTCCATTTTGTCTGTCTGCCATCCTCAGATGTCTGTTATTTGTCTCCTAACTCAATTTTCTCTCCTCTCTTGCTCTCGCGCACACTCTCATTCCTTGATTCCTCTGTATCTCAGTTTTTCTTTCCGAAGCTTTATCAGTGTGCCCTCGTTTTGGTCTTTTTTATATGAATTTTCAAATAATATTTTCTCATTTTTCTCTCTTTTCTCCATCCTGTGCACAGTTACATGTACCATGCTCTTGTTTTGCCCACTTTTGCCCCTTCTGTCTCTCCATTTCAGCTTATTTCCTATTCCTTCAAAATTAGTACATTTTATTCCTTGCCCTTTTTTCCTCCAACAAATGCATTATCCCTTTCTCATAGTGTAGACCTTCTGATACCTGTATCTCTCTATACTTTGTATCCATCTCTGTCTCTCCTCCCTTATCCATCTCCTTCCCTGTTTATAGTGTATTTATATTCTCTTTACCATAATTATACTGAAATCTCCTATTGTTGAAAACTAATTTGTTATGGTGTCTATTTTTTCCCTTGACATGTGCACTCTTGTGTTATTCCCCTGGGATGTCAGTCTCTATCTCCTATTTCTTATACAGAACTCTTTTGAAAATGTATCAATGGTCTACATGAACAGACCTTTGCTTTATTAAAGGGGAACTTCACCCAGACAATGATGTGCGCTCAGTTGATGAAGAAAAATACAATGGTCAATCTGTGAAAATTCGATCAAAATCCAACAATCCATTCAAAAGTTATGAATTTTCAAAGTTTTGATTTACATCCCTCATGGGCTCCTCAAATTGGCAACGTATAGGCACAAAATGGCTGCCAAAATGGAGAACTCTGCATTCACTTTGCACACAGAATTTCACATTTTCTTCTTTTTCCAGAAAAGTAGACACAATGTTGTTGTTTTCGGTTAAGTATATTATAGCCACATCAATTCTGCAAGCATTCCAGAAAGAATGGTGCTGATTCCTCATTTGAAATATGATATTAATCCATTTTCAATAAATTTATATACAAAGTGCATGAGGAGTTCTCCATGTATGACAAGTATCACAGATTATGCTAATTGGCTATACGTTGCCAATTCAAGGATACCCAGCACAGGTGGAAATGATAACTTTGAAATTCATAACTTTTGAACGAATTATCTGATTTTGCTCAATTTTTCACAGTTTGTTCATCTGATTTTTCTCCATTTACTGACCATACATTATTGTCTAGGTGTAATTCCCCTTTAACTCCTTTTATAGTTCTGCTTTTTTTTTCGGGCTAGTCACATGCAAAAGAGCAAGTCGGCCAACATAAAGGCAATACTATTTGTCTGAATGTGCTCTACAGTGTAGAGTCTTTCATCAACAACCTTGTCATATGTCCCATCTAACTATTTCAATGACGTTTTGTTATTTCTCAGTGATCCTTCCATTCTCTCATTACTTTTCTCTTTCTGCAACTGTGTTCAATACCTCTTGCCATATCTCTCTCACCTCCAGTATAATTGAAATCACACAATTAATCATAGCAAATGATTAGCTTCGAGTATTTCTGTCCAATCTCTCTGAAGCATGCCCAAACACGGCATGGATTTTTTTTTCATTCTTCTTTCTTTTGTGGAGAATAGGTCAGCTATAATCACCTAACTATACAAGCTTGTCTCACACACATAGCAAATATATCAATATCAGTCCAGTGCCGTGAGATCAAGAAATAATTCAAAAGGTGGACAGATGGGAGAGCCACTAAGGCCTCTGCAGGAAGTGCCTTGTTCAGACGATTACTACACTGTACGTATGTAATTCATGTCAAATTTAGGGCTTGAAATGAAATACAATCATTGCAAGTATGTGTAAAAAAGCCATGTAATGATATTGTCACTACATGTAGATATTGCCTTAATACATATACCATATTCTTTTTGAGGGATGCCAAAAGCTGTATTGCTACCTTGTTTTCCAGTAAATGTATGTGTAGGCACGAAAATTCCTACATTTTGTAATTATACAATATTGAGTCTTTGCTTTGATTGAAATTTGGTGTTCACACTAACAGTAATTTTGCATACTTTTTTTTTAAAGAAAATTATGCTAAATCTGCGGAGATATGAAGGGTCAGTGGTCCCAAATGCCTGATAATTAATGTCAATTTCCATGAGGCAATGGTTATAAATGAGGGTCACCGGATGAGTAAGGTCAATAGCATGCAAATTTTCATAAATTATTGCATGAGAAAATTCCAAACAGCGTAAATTTCACGCACAATGTGTGAAATTTGGCATTTCTGATACTGGTTGATGTGCATTTTGTGATATGATGTGAATGGGGCTAGGTCCTCGGCTTGCTTGAAAGGAGGCAATGGCCAGCTATTGGAACATTATTTATAACTTCCTGTTGTGCCTCGTAGCTCTGTATTACCGCTGCTTGATTCGAGGGGGTGTGTTATCTTCTCATTTCATTTTTTGTGCAATTTCTTTCCACCTGTTCTTAAAACCATAAAGCATTTTTTATCTAGCTGCAATTTTCATCAATTTTACAGAGTTCTAGAGGCATTGTAGGTCAGGTTAAATCACCTAGCCAATGAGACCCCTTTTACATCATTCAAAAACATGCAATTTTAGGATAGTGTATTTTGCAAAAAGTGCCAGAAGGTACGTGTTTGTGTACATGTACATGATGCTAAGCCATGGCACGGTCTGAGGGATTTTTTTTTTTTTTTGGGGGGGGTGGGAAGTTTGGGTTTAGCATGGCTAGAGTTTGGCAGACATGAAACATCTAAAGTTTTCTTTGCCCCTTTTCCTGCACATTTTATTTTGCTATATGGTAAATGCATGTGTATGTTGCTCTAATTTTCTAGGATGATGCTAGCAATCACCAATTAAGTCATAGTCTCCATACATGTATATAGCACTCATCTTGTTAACGGACACGAAATAAAGATTTTTTTTTTTTTTTGCGGTTTGAATCTTGTAAAAAGGGGCTAAATTATTCATTATTAACTCAACTACAATGTCTGTTGACAAGAAGATCTAGAGTGCCATACTGTATGTGGTGGACCCTCTGGTCTGAAAAGTGAATGTGGCCAGGTCACAAGTTTTTGATGATGTAAAAGGGGTCAAGGTATATGAACATGTTGGGACTGAGCCATGGCTGAGACTTGCAGCATAAAAACAAAAATCATGTGACATAGATGACTTTCATGTAACACCCACAGTGCCTCTATGTAGGTATCAAAGGGATAGAAGTTTTCAAATCCCGTTTTAGACAAGTTCTCACAAGTACATTGATTGAAAAATGCCCTTGAATGACATTATAAAAAGAGCATCAGTTCCTTGGAAAAAGGTCTTTTTTGTATAGGCCCCTACTCTTTTTTCCTCTTTCCTTTTCAAATAATTCCCTTGATTAAACACAATTCATGGTGTAATTATGACTAGCCATGGAATGAATACCCAAAACATTTGAAAAATACTTTTCAGGTTGTATTTCACAAAATTGTAAAAGGTTTTAATGTACACGGACCCCACGGAAGACCAGCTCCCCGTGATTGGTGATCTGAATGTGGATTATCCGCCGTAGTTTAAATTGTATATGTTTTTTAATACGGAAATAAATTCAAATCAAATCAAGTCAATGTTCATTTGTTTTGATTGGGGGGGGGGGGGTCATTAATATCATCATCACATTATTGAATATTATCTTCATCCTCATGCATGTTATCATCTCTGGCATAATTATCTTATTCTAACTCTCCTCCTCCTTTTCTTCCTCCTAATCCCAATCCTGGTTAACCCTATTTCTCTGTCTCCCCTTTATTTTCCTCCTCCTCATCTTCCTGCTCCTCATCCTCATCCTCCTTTTTCATCCTCCTCATCGTTCTACTCATCCTCCTCATCGTTCTACTCATCCTCATCCTCGCCCTCCTCATCCTTCTCCTCCTCATCCTTCTCCTTCTCATCATCATCCTCATCCTCATTATCTTTTTCTTCTTCCTATTTTTGTTTTCTTCTTCTTCTTCTTCTTCTCCTTCCTCTTCTTCTCCACCATCTGTGCTTCAGAAAAAAATCCATCTTGATCATTCAGACTTAACACCTGAAAGATTATGCTCACTGCTTGTGAGATGTTTGCGTTTACATGTCTGCATCATTTGCTCATGTGGCCTGTTTAGATGCACATGCACGAGTATGTATGCTGTGAGTGACATACATGTACACGTTGGTAGGTAGTGTATTCATCTACTGTATATTGTGTTTCTCTATCCACTGGAGCTGCTCATGAGTGTATGTATGGTGCTAATGACCTTCATCACAGCCCGGCGTTCATTCTCACACATCTTAAATATTATCATGATTTTTTTTTGTATGTGCTTTAAAATAATAAGATTTTTATAAGAATTTGATTTATAATACACATGTACCACAATGAAAGCATATTAAACAAAGCCAGTGTTCTTTCACAATATGATTACACCTACTACATGTACAGAATAAAAGAATGTGTACATTTACATTCTCAGAATAATACATGTAGTTATTGCAATAAGAATGATTAACTTGAATGTAATATATGAAGCTTATTGATTTTTTTTATTCATGGGGATTCATGTTAAAATCATGAGTGACTGTATGAATTAGTGTATTTCTGTTAGCCCCACATTCATTTGTTTCTGGCATGAAATGAATGTGTCACACATGTTAGCGATACATGTAGGCCTACAGACAATGTTCAAATATATTATGTCACATTACTCACCATAATTAGCTATCCTGATGAGTAATTGATGAGTTGTAGATTGCATTCCTCCATCTGTGGAATTAACATATTTGTTAGATGAACGATTAATAAACTCTTCATTATTTATGTATGCATTGTGCACATGCAGAAACATGATGCACATACTGCATGAACATGTAGGCCTACATGTGTAGGCGTGTATGTGAACTACTAGTGTGATTATTAATGAGGACTGTTATGAGCCTTGAGGTGAAGACTAACCCTGATTCTAGTCAAGAGAAACAAGGTTTGACCTTGTGTGAGGTCACAGGCCCTGGGGGCTTTCAGTCCCACTTGCTCTTATCAACAGTTCCTAACACTGCAATTGTTACATCAACATATCTGTGACATGCTGCTCTGTGGTCTAGACGGTGTCCTTAGATGACTTGGGGCTAGTCTATCTTCTAGACTTTGTCATCAACTGAATGAATCTGTGTTGGACCATGTTTGAGGTCACACATTCTAGGAGCTTTAGTCCCATGTGCTTTATACAAGCTGTTCCAAACATTGCAATTGTTACATCAATATTTCTTTGACTTGCTGCTCTGTGGTCTAGATGGTGTCCTTAGATTACTGGGTGCTAGTCTACATTCTAGTCCTTGTAACCAACTTGCTTTTGACCCTTTTAAGGTTAAATAATTTGTGAATATAAAATCCCACTTGCCCTTATAAACAATTCTAAACACAATTGTTACATCTTCAGTGTGCGCTGTTTTGTGGTCTAGACGGTGTCCTCAGATTACTGAGAGCTAATCTAGATTCTAGTCTTTGGAACCAACCTGTTTGTGACCCTGTTTTAGGTCAAATAATCTGATAACATATAATCCCACTTGCCCTTATAAACAACTCTAAACATCGCAATTGGTACATCTTCTGTGAAATGCAGCTCCATGGTATGTACAATGTAGAGAGTGTCCTCAGATGACCAAGAGCTAGTCTATTTCCTCGACTTCAACAAACTGATCCAAGTGGTTTTAGACTCTGTTTGAAATCACAGAATCTGTGATTGTCCACCCCACTTGCAAAACATGCACTAGGATATATACAATTAGAAATTAAAATGTGAATAACCAAACAACTGAACCAAAATATTTTCTCTTGATAGAAAGCATGACAAGAATATGCATATAATGTACCGGTATGCTTTATTTCTTGAAACATTTTTTAACTTGGCTTCTAGGCAATTCACATTTCAATTTTTTGTATGCATATTCTGAAATGGTTGGCATATATTTGTGCACATAGCTGTACATTGTAGACTAATGATAAGGAATGGAGAGTGTTCTATGGTTTTAATCAGGTACGTTACATTATGACTTGAATATTTGCGTGCAACATAATCTGCATAGATAATTATACATGTGTACACAGTTGTGTCCAGTTTGGTTTACAGTGAATGGAGCTTTGAGGCTATCCTTGCAGTACAAAAACCTTTGAAATCATGATAATTGCATTCATTCGAACCATTGTAGCAAGAATGTTTTAATAGAGGTATGCTGGTTTCAAAATTGATGTAAATTATGTATTTTTTCACATTATGTACATGTATAGTGTGATTGATGATATTCACATTGTTTTTCATTGATCATTTTTTTTTGCATTTGTTATTCCCTTCAACCCTTTAAATATCATGAATCTTGAATTGTGAACATTGTGAAGATTATTTTTAAATCTTGATTTCTCTACTTTAGAGATGAAATTGTACAATTGGTACATGTACAAGTAGTTTACAAGTAAAGTGTATCTTTTTCAGGTGACTGAATGGACTCTAGAAATGTTGTAAGGGTGAATTTTATCTTTTACAAATCACACATTTTATACAATTTACAATGTCGTCCTGCATATATATTTGAGCAAATCCATTGATTTCAGCATACGAATAGCAATTTCAGATCGATTTACACATTAGTTAGCAACTTGTCTTTTTTAAATTGTGAAAGATCGTCTTACACAAGTCTGTATATTTCTGCATTTGAATGTAAACAAATTCATAGTTGCAAAATTAGATCAAATAAAACCCTGTAGCAAAAATTTCAGCTTATACAGCACACTGGCTGTAGTGTACACTCATTCATTGGCTTGCTCTCTGCATTGTATGGTTTGCAGTGAATGAAAACTGATAGATTCAAGTCAGGATATATGTTAGAAAAACTGGATCCAAATTGATATGAAAATGATTAATACCTGTTCATACCTGCCTGCATACAAAAGGTGTCTGATTTCAAAGTAAACTCAGAAGGGGAAACAACAATTCTTCCTGGCCAGACAATCTAACAAAGTACCCTGAGATATGTGTAAAGCTGTCAATCAAATCAACTCTTCTTGAAGAAGGCAAAAATTATAGGTGTACTGTAGTATCGATATGATATTGATGATACTGTACATATACACTATAGGGTGCATGAGGGGCTGTTTTTGTTATTACTACTCTGGCTTTAGCCCATGGATCAATACCAGTGAGCAATCATTTAGAAGTAAATATTCCTGCCTCATGCCCATTTGCCTCACCAGGGTTGAGTGCAGCACAATGCTGGTATTTTTGTGTGATTTCAAAGTAAACTCAGAAGGGAAACAACAATTCTTCCTGGCCAGACAATTTCACAGAGTACCCTGAGATGTGTGTAAATCTGTCAATCAAATCAACTCTTCTAAAAAAAAAAGCAAAAATATTTTTTTGGAGAAAGATATAAAGTTTATTTCAAAGTAATTGTACAAATTCTCCATGTCTATCATGAAGATATTTTGGTTAAAGTTTCAAGAAAGTCATTTTTTTGGAAAAAGTAACATTTTAAAGCATTGATATAGATATATGATAAATGGTTAGTTGTGCACCAACATAAGTTACATCAGTTGCCAGTTTGACTAAACATACATGTAAGATCAGTTTGTGGAGAGATACTGTAGCACTTCAGATATACTATGCGCGCTACAGTGAAAGTAGTCACATAATACTGTTTTCAATAAGAAATGTATGTTCATAGTTTGAAAAGAAAATTAGTTTCAGAACAAATCATTCTCCCAGCAGGCCCTGCATTGTATAGAGAGTTAATACTCCTCTGTTTTCAGATTCAGGCATTCAATCAAACATTATATGCACATTGTCCACTCCCTTGGGAGTATTCCAGCAGCATTATTTTATTATAAGGCACCCAATGCTAAGTTGATGACAATGGTCACTTCCAACTTGAAATATTCCATTCTTTTGATATGGAATGAAAATATACGTACAATGTTTGTCTACTTTTTATGATACGCTTTTTGTTCCCTAGGAACAAGAATATGTGGCATCAAAGTGGAGTGATGGAGTGGTCTTTATGCCAGTAGAAGTGAAAGGCTGTCATGATTTTAACTCCAGGATTGGGTCTCCAATGATTTAAATGGCAGTCTTAGTTCCGGTGCTTGGAAACTTTGTTTGGAAAGAAATCAGTTCAATGGATGGTATTGTGAGACGTTCAAAAGGGATGAAATGATACAGGATGTACAATGTATGAATATGCATGAATGTAATGAGAGACTGAGAAATCAAATTGGGGATAGGGAATGTTGAGTGAGGACAGTCATTAAACATTTTCCATTTGAGAGTAGGCCAACATGTAGGCCTACATTACAATGAAGTCAACACTTTCTGCAGTTGAAAAGATGGATTAACCTTCTTTAAGTTTACGATATGCTGGTATCGTATTGTTGATGGATGCCTGCCAGAATGATGTGCTGTATTGGAAATTTATTCATTTTGATTTCTTCCCAACTACAAAACATGTACATGTATTGTGTTCATGCACCAGTTCCGTTCAGCCCTGGATGTGTGTTTGGAATATGGATGAGCAATGAACACTAACACTAACAACATAATTTAATGCTACTAAAATTGATGTTGTCATGCTGCTGAACATACAATGAATTAGAAATACAAAGCTCTAAAATGATGATTTACTTCTTTTTATAGCAAAGGATAGCAAATTTACAATTATTGGTGTAAATTTGATGGATTTGTATAATTTGCAGGTACACATTTACATTGTAGGGTAGTGAATGTAAGATGCCTTGCACAATTGTAGACCCACAAAATCTAAAGTATGTAAATGCTTATAAATAATATGCTAGTGCATTTACGCTTTGATATCATTGATCTGCCTTTATTTTCAGGCAATTTGCAATGTAAACCTCTTGAAGTAAGAGCTCCTCTGATTTGACATGATGTGCACAAAGCCCTCCTGCTTGATGACAGGGGAGCTAAGTTACAGATGACAAAACCATTTTCCAAAGCCGCCCAGTAATTCATACATCAAGGGATTTACATTGCCAACTTTTGCAAAGCGCTGCCCAATAATATTATGAGGAATACAAATTATGAACAAGCCACTGTAGCCCATATCCTGTTTGACTCTCGGAGGGTTTCGGTATCTTTTTGATGAGATATGCATAATGCAGGCCATGCCTGAGCCCCTGACAGTTTGAGTTGAGTTGAGTAAGGAGGCTATTCCATTCCTCTCGTATTAAAGCGCTGCCTGGCAAAGTCCCTGGGCAGGCCCAGTTCATTGGCCTTGTGTTATATGTTGTAAGATATGCAGCACAAGATGGATTAGACTTCACTGCCTGTCACTGGCGCATCAATCTTGCTTGAAACACGGCGTCGTCTCACAGTCGGCAGATCCCTGGCGAGAGAGGGGCTGTCAAATGTTGACTGATAACACCCAGTGTCTGCCAGGCACAGAGAAGCTTTATTACCCTCAAAGAAAGAGAGACAAATAGAGGGAAAGAAAGAACATAATATTAGAAAGAAGGAGAAAATCCATGTTGAAATGGAAAACTGATAATATGTACTTATATGTACCCTACCCTTATCAAAGTGTTCACATGACCCCACCTCTATTTCCTTCTGAAGCATTTCGTTATGGACTGTCGCTAATTACAAAGTAAATACAATATTGTAGATTTTCTTTTGTAGAGAGAGTTAAGGCGATATAGAATTTTGAAGAAAAAAAATTGCTGAAAGAGACAGCATTAGGAATTAGAGAGAGAGCAATAAAAGAAAGGGAGGGAATTAAAATTGAAAACATACAACAGGTAATGATTTGCAATTTATGTAGCACACCTATTACTCTACAGAGTGTGCAAATTTATATTTGTATTACTCTTGCTTTACCCATGCCCGCACACTATGTGTGCTTAAGCATTTTATGAACTGATATTCCATTTAGATACCAATTCACCTCACCTGGGTTGAGTGCAGCGCAGGGTGGATGAATTTATTTTGGAAGGGAATTTAAATCATGGCTGGATTTGGAACTCGGGACTCTCTGATTGAAAGGTGTTTTATCTACTTTCTGGCAGTGCTACATGTACATCAAGCAAGAGAGAAGGGATGCTAGAATAGGGATGGGTATTTTAGGGTGCTCTATGCTGTACCTGTTTTATAGGGCTTTCACACTCAAATCACAGCTGTATACAATTTTCCGTCAGAATACACCTAACCCTTTCAACGCATTTCTATTACCTACACATTTTTCATATGTTAAACACAAGTTGAGTTTTACAGGGCTCAACCTGTTTCATTTTTACCTTTATGAATAATAATAATAAGGGTAATAATAATTTCAACAAAGTGTTTTCTAACCATTCATAAAGTAATGCATCTTCGTCAATTTATGGATTTCCATTGGAAGTCAAACAGATGTGAACACCCCTCTCGTAGGTGCACATTACTTCCGAACACAATTCCATAGGAAATCATACAGATGTGAACACCCCTCTCAGAGGTGCAGATTGCTGCCTAACTCCACCCTTTATGTGCTGATCTATTACATCGCATTGTGGGTTGTCACATCATGATGGAGTAGTAACTGCTTGCTATATCAAAGAGGCACTCTATCGGGTTTATAACAAACTTGAGTATGGAGACGCCCAGGCTTTATTCTCGAAAATTTATTTGTGATTAATTTCATTTTAATACTTGTCCTCTACAATAGACCACTTTCGTAATATGCACACTCCTACTTTTGTTAAATGCATGAGGTTAAAATATTTGTTCGCCTGATAAGAATCAATTTTTAAAGAAGAGAAATTGGTATTGCATGGAATGGTTGTTGCTTGGTTGGGCAAGCTGCAACCTTTATCCAAACTAGCAATCCCTGAATACGCATTGTATTCTGATTATTGAAGTACTTTTGTTTGTTATATATACATACAAGTAATTTGTCTTGTAACAAACATGAAAGACTTTGAATGCCATACAAAAGTGGTGTATTGCTGTTTGTGCAGGTAGACCTTTTGCTTTTTGAATATGCCTTTGAATATGACTGAATTCAAGATTAACAAGTCTAGTTGAAATTTGAAAAGCAGAGTTGTTTCATTTTTAAATTTGTATGGATCCAATAATCACTGACTCATAACTTTGATCAGTCAATAATGCTGTACATACAGAAAGATTGAAATCAAACTAATTATTTATTTTTATTATGCTGCGACCTTCTAATTTACCCAAATGTGTAACCACACTGTTTACATTTGACCCATATAACACTTGCTCAATTCATTTAATATCTATACAATCACATTCTTTTGAAAAACAATTTTGGTTAGTTTATTCTAACAGAAATTGATGTAAAGATAGAGTGAATATCCCAGCAAAAAAAAAAAGAAATGTAATTATTTTTCTCTGCTTTGGCTTTGCACAAAATGACAATTAAAAGCGTTTTCTGACTATACAGTTTGTGGTCATTGTGCATTGTACCGAAAGCTTTTTATTATTTCAGAGTATATGATTTTTCTGATTGTGATATCAGGGAGTCTATGTAAATCTTCTTTTTTAAACCTTGGAGCCATACTTTGCAAGTACTTGAACCGGCTTTCTCTATTCACTTAATTTAGAATCATAATTTACAATATTATTTCAACGTTACATGATCATTGTTATGCAATTTCCTCATTCAGTGATTTAATTTCCTGAAAAATTAATTAACAGCGTGTTACTCCGACAATTAGATTACTTCCAACCAGCACATAACGACAACATCCTGATCAATTGCTCCCTGTTGTTTCAGAAGTTTGATTTGATTCCTCAGAATAAAATCTTTATAGGAAACAAACCTGTGAATGGATCATAACTTGCAATGTTAAGAGATTTGTAACAAATTAATTCTAATTTGTTGACCTCTTGAATTCATGAATGTACACAATATATATGTTCTTGTACCCTGGCATGAAAGAGTTTGGTAAAACTTCAAAACCAGTAATTTGTGTAATGCTTTTATAGTTATGCCACATACAATGTACTACATAGTGGCTCCAAACACAGTTTATGTAATGTTTTTTTCTTTTTAGTGATTTGATCTTTTTGTATGATGCACTCTAACCATCATGCACTGTAGTACACTGTATGTAAAAACTGGGATAGAGAGTGGCAATTTTGGATTAATATCTTGCACACTTAGTGCTGCTTAGGGATTTGCACTCCCAGCTACTTGACTTTGAATCCAGTCCGTGGACCCACTTTATCACAGGTTTAATGCCCTTCTCCATCCTTCAACAGATGTTTTAACAAACTTGCTAATAAGCATATCTCATTTGGGAATAGGTGAAGAGCTTCAAAGGAGTTCAAATCTGGACATGACTTTGCGGGTGTGAATATTTATAGGCCCTTGACGCCTCTTGAATATGGTTTGGCTATGGAGGATGGTAATGCAATCATGTAGCATGGAGGTCATTCTCTTTTCAGGTCATGTCTTACCTGTGCTTAAAGCCAAGAGAGATCTGTGAAGTGGATGTAGTACCTTGTACAGGTGCGCAGTCACTACTAGCTTATTGATTTCATCTTTTTATGCATCTCGGCCAAGTATGAAAGCAAGGATGATTTTGTGATTTTCTTATTATAGATGAATTGTAATTTGTTCACTTCTGCAACTTCTTTTCAGGATGTTTTTAGTACGTTGGGTATAAATTTTACTACATATATAGCCTATATAGAGTGATAAAAATTACTATACTGGTAGACCAAAAAAACTATACAATTGTCCCCATTCATTAATTTGCACACATTAATTGACATACCACACTTTACCTAGAAAAAAAGGGTACATTTGATTGTAACCTTGGAGGAATAAATTCCTTGAAATGTATGCCAGAATACTAAAAACGCTTGAAGTGTCAAATGTAACAAACGAACGCATAAGGCAAGATCCTCTCCGACAAGTGCGGTATGCAAATTGTGGGATAATGTAGCTGTGAAAATCAGGTTTCTAAGCCACAGAATATTGTCTCCTCTTTCCTCGATCTGCCGATTGTTGCATTATAGCACACAGGTCTGTCTGTGAAAGAGGTGTTTATGCTTGCTGTACATGTTCAGTTCGTATTCTGTTTCGTGTGCTAAGATGTAATATTCACAAGATGACCACACTTTGATATAGTTTTCCATCTCATGGGAACTTGGTACACCTTCTTCAGAAATGTGGACTTTTAGAAAATAAAACACATTCCGTTGTATTTTATTGATTATCAAACTTATACAGAAATGCAACAAATTTAGGAAGTCATGGTTTCAAGAATAATCCTCATTGATAAATTATAGGTTTTTTTCCTCTACATACAGTTTACAGTTTCACTTTATGGTAAAAACATCAACAATTTAGTTTATTTCTAAAGAGTTTCATACGTGCAACTGTATGTACGTAATTTCAGAAGAGTTTCTTGTTTTACATTTATTGGGGGGTGAAATTGATGATTGTTAATATTTCTAAATACTTCACTTGCTTATTATTTTTCTGTATAAATGATGTTGCTAATATATGAAATATATTTATTCTCTGCCTGATTGTGAATTGGAGAACAGAGACAAAATGCAATTTACAGAAGTAACAAGAAAAAATATGGAAAGAGCAGCAATGGATTGGTTTGAAATAAACACCACTGCATGATTGATAATACAATTACCCATAATTTGACAATTTATGAGTGGCAATTAATCATCCCATCTCCATCATACATCTCACAATCAATCCCCAGCAATGGCTATGATTCTTGGAACTATTATCATTTTGTTTTCGTTTTCCAAAAGCTGAACGTGCTTGATGTATTTGTAGAATGAACTGATCAAGAATTATATTCACAGTAGCATCTTCTTTAATACACAACATCATGTAACATAAATTCAAAAGATATTTGTCATTTTCTAATTTGTCATTTTCTAATTTTAGTGCTAAAAATGATTTTAAAAATTGTTTGGTTCATATCTTCAGGGGTATTGCTAACTTTTCATAAATGGGTCATTTTGATTTCCTTAGGGGTAAAAAATGACACTAATTGATCATTCATCCCTTCGTACATACTTCTAATAATACAAATAAAAATGATAGGAAGTTGGAAATGAGAGAATTTACAGTAAATTTACAGCCTCAGGGTTCTACAAGAATTTTTTGCACAAGTTTTCCAATCACTTGCCCAAACAAAGGGTTGTTCTGACCAAAATTGATGGCGAATGCCAATTTGCATAGAGAGAAAAACTAGTAAACTATTACTTGCTCTGTCTGGCAAGTTATGATTTCAATTTAATACTTGCTTGGCAGCTTAATTTTGTTGCCCGGGGCATGTGGGCAAGTGGGTTTGTAGCGCCATACGCCTTACCACCCTTAACAACACCCCTGTATCTTTTTTTTGTCATATTGATAAAAACAAAATGAAAAGATAAACAAACAAAGAACCATTTTAATGGGTATTGATTAATCAGGTCATACAATGTAAAAAAAAAATACAGCCGCAGTTTGCAGGCTATTTATTTCAATCAAGATACGTAAATTATTATTTAAATTGCACTTAATATAAATTCATCCGGAGTTATTGAGATGAAAATCTCTTATGTTGCATATTTATGGTTACAAAATAATGATATACATTTGTAGATAAGTGTTCTTGTGTGTCTAAAAACCAAAATAGTGTGGCAAAGACTAGATTCAATTGGATATGTTGAGGCTTTGGATAGGGGTGTCAACCTTTTACAGGTTGACTGTATTAATTGAAACTATACTTTATGTGAGTAACGAGAATGGAAATGTTCTCAGGTACTGGTGCAAGCCTCTTGCAGTTGTATGTTTGCACATCACGCAGGAAAAAGGGGCAAACTTCTACTCATATTTATCTGATGCTTTACAACAGTCTGCCAAACTGTCACATTGGTTAAGCATTCCCAAGCATAAATGTCACCACCCAATAGCTAGATAATTTGGTAATTTATCTTCCCAGATTATCTCTCATTCTGCCTCTTTTGAAGCCGGTTTGCACCACGGAATCCGCTTCGACTTGCACTTATCGTCATCCCACTGATCCCGAATGTCGGCTTAGCCCGTGTCATCATGTCTTTCAGAGATAAGCCGGAAAACGAAGAAAATAAACCCTGACACTAGTCAAGAGTGCTAGGCAGCGAGCAATCGTATTTGTGACTTGTCGCGTTAGTTTAGCCATCACCTAGTGAGATAGTTCAATTGGGAGTGGGCAAGGGGGAAGGCTAGGCCTGCTAGTTTACAGTAATGATCACCAGGGTAAAGACACGAACAAGCTTTGATGTGCAGATTATGGGTATGCTCTTGAACGAGGTTCATCTGATTGGAATATTGATGAAAAGTAAAACTTACTTCTTTCATGATGAAGGAAATTTTTCATACCTTGGTGTGCATTTCCCTGTCCGGGGGCGAAAGTATTCCTGAGGGAACAAACAGTTTTAAAGAAAAATCTAGAAAAAATAACTTTTTTTGGTTTAACGTACTGTATACTGTATCATTTCCTTTATAAAGTACTTATTTTTTTAATTTGTTTTAATTTTTAATTTTATTCTATTCGTCATAATGCAAGAAAAATACCATGACCAGGATATCCCATGAAAGCCGAAAGGCTCATTTCCAATGGGGTCCTTAAACACATGGCGACGAGGATGTAGCTCAATGTAGCTCAACTCTACGGTTCTTCAACTATATGTAGAAACTCTCTTATGAGGGAAAGGTTGTTTTATGTTGGTAAAGAAGATGTCTCCTGCTATGGTTTCTATCAATCTTGATCTGTCTTTGAAAATGTTGTTTTGTACCGTCACTTGGTAGCTATGTTACTCCTTGTGGCATTGCCAAATTGATAAAGGATCAATTCACAATGATACCTGCCGATTATTGAATCATAATTTTGATAATAATGAACAGTCCACTGAAAGTTTGATATACATGTAATGGGGATTCTTGGTTACCAAGCAGTGTTTTAACTATACAGGTTGTCCACATTATTTCATCTGTTTGTCAACTCTCCAATTCATGCAGTTTTTGCAGCAATTGATTTGCATGTACACGTATTAACGTTTTTGAAGGATCATGCAAAAAGCTATATAACATTTTCAACTAGATTCATGTTCAATGATTTTGAATGTCTATTTGATCAGTATTGGAATTAATTTTATTTATACCTACATTTACAAGTAAATGTACATGTACATGTCTGCTTTGAAAGAAGAGCTTTCTTTGAGTGAATTATTCAAGATCGGGAATTAGAATATTATTTTGATTGAGTCATGATAAATCCTATGATTAAAAGAAGTATGAAGGAAAAGATTTTTCAACTCTACGGAACTAGGAATAGGTTATTTAATTTGTATAAGAAGTTTATTCATAAATGTTTAAGGTATGAAAAGATTCTTCACAAACATTTTCAAAAGCCCATGGAAAATGATCCACCTTGGATGTACAATGAAAACAGTAGGACTATTCTACAATACTTACAAATTTCTTTGAAATACATTCACAATGGGTGACTTCAAGTATGGTGTTCGGTGTTGGTGTTGGTGTTGAGAGAGCAAAACGGTCCGTAAACCGAGGTCAAACCCAGTTGGTCAGTTTACAGAAGTGATACAGGAACGAACGGAAATACGTCAGAATTTTGCGAGGTTTACCCCAAACACCAACAGAATTCAAGTTTGGTGTTGAGGCTGGTGTTGATTTTGCTGCAACACCAACACCAGCATTCAACACCGTACTTGAAGTCACCCATTGAGTTTTGCCCAAATGTTGGAATTGATGTTAATAAAAAAAAAAGGTATGATTGTAGAGTTTTCTTCAAGCTACTCTTATGTACTTGTTGAGTCACATGTCTAACTCAAGGCATCCCCTTGAAAAGTGATAGATTATATTCAGCAAATCCTGGGAAATCATCAGATTTCATGGGATCCTATATTTCCTTTGATTCAAAGTACCTTCAAATGTTTGAAGGCTCAATTTTTAATTGCCACGATAATTGATATTTTGCA
>BQKZ01001144.1:0-13078 GCA_036244855.1 Temnopleurus reevesii | reverse complement strand
ATAGCATAGCTGCCAAGTAGGCGCTTCTGCATTTAGAAGAATAAATTCCTGCCGGTACCCATTCACCTCACCTGGGTTGAGTGCAGCACACTATGGGTAAATTTCTTGCTTATGGAAATTAACGCCCTGGGAGAGATTTGAACCACCGACCCTCTAGTTAAGAGGCGAGAGTCCGAACCACCGACCCTCTAGTTAAGAGGCGAGAGTCCGAACCACCGACCCTCTAGTTAAGAGGCGAGAGTCCGAACCACTACACCACGACGCGCCGCTCCCACATGGTACTTATATGATCCCAACAACCTTGTTATATACTGAATTTCCACTGTATACATGTCGGCTGAATTCCAAACTTTACTGAACTGGGCTCAAGTGTTTAAATAGGGTCTGAGACTGTAGACTACACCAACCCTTTTGCAGTCCTACTATTCCTGATGGGGAGTGGGGGCATACAGACACCTTACAATTAGCCCGCCCTCCCTAATCCCCTGTTGACAGATCATCTAAAACATTAATGTATTGCTGTAATAACCACACTCATCAGATCAGTCATATTACATCATGCTGGCATCATCTTTCGTTGAGGGCTTGCGGGAGGGACGGAGTAGCCTTCTGATACGGGACGGAGCGGCTCTCTGTCGTGTAAACTGTCTTGATGGTACACTTGTACCGTTAACTGCCTGCATTGATGAATGAATGGATGCTATGATTCAGTTGATCTGGCAGGAGTCAATTTGAATCAAATTTATGCGCTTGTGTGCTGCATACTATAGGCTGTTCAGTATGGAAGCCATGTCTGATGGGCCATTTACAAATCATAACTTATTGGGGATGCGGAGGTTTTATCTTGCTCTCTATAGCCTGAATATTGGAAGCATCTAGGTGCTTTATAGAGTGTGTATTCGTCTTCACACTGAAAGAATGAAAAGTGATAACTATGTTGTTCTGGGGTGTGCTACACTGTATTGTAGTAATGAATTTCAATTCATGAAAGACACATTATGTACCTTGAATTTGATCAAAATTTTAATGGATTATATCCCAATCACATGCTGGCATTACGCCATTTGCTATTGACAAGAAACATTACTGTGATCCTTTTGTATCGTTCGTATTTGCTTCAATGCATTTTATGAAGAAATTGCAACATGTAGAGAGATGTAAAATAAATATCAAAATAGTATCTTTTAGCTAGACATAATATGCTTCATATTATCTAACATGTGTACAAACATAGTTTTGGAAAATGCCTTTGCACTTGTGAAAATGCTGCAAAATTGAAAATAAAATGACAAAATTTTGACAGACTTTTCAACCGTCTACTAGTACTTTTATTATTAATGCACCCTCTATTTGTGAATAACATTTTTAAATAATCTTGTTATATAAAGATGGTCATAAGTACAACCGAAACAAAGTTTTATATCATCATTATTTGAAACTTTTCATAGTCTTTGTTTGAGAACAGTCTGCAAGTTATTAAGGGAACTCAGAAAAAGAAAAACAATCAAACATTATAAAATATTTTCATTCAAGATGTTATCTTTCTGGAATGGTGTGTGATTGTAGGGATATTGTTTTTTATACTGTTCATGACATAGGCAACATGGGCTCACTAATCGCACATTTATACATTTCCAATACAGCACTTCGGATATTCCTCTTTACGTAAAAAGTTACATACAAAATTCTCATGTTATATTTCATTTTGTATCTTCCCATGCAGTGTGTCAAGGCAGTGGAGTAGACAGCGCAGAATATGACAGTGAGAATGATGCCACTATTGATCAATCCCCACCCCCGATCAAGGAAGAGCATCCAGATGGTCTGGACAAAACATCACCAGAGGCAAGTCCACCACCCTTGACCTCCTCCAAGCTCTACGAGTTCCCTCTAGTCAACGGAGACGATGGAGGTCGTCCAGATGAAGGCATCACTGTTTCTCCGTTGGCAGGACTGGAGGCCATGCAGCCCCCGACAAGGATCGGCAAGCCAGCCCAACGTGCAACAGAGCTGGCCAAGCAGAGACCCAGCATTCTACTCTCCTCAAAGAAGGATGTCTACAACTCGCAGAACTTTATGATTGCTGCATCTCAGCTGGACGCATGCCGGAAGCGTATCAATACGATCCCCTCAGGAAGGGGACTATGCCTGGGTGGGAAACCTCAACCAAGCCCGAGATCTTTGAGGTCCTCCTCCTCCTCCTCAACTTTCCAGGATGAAGCCTTGGATCTTACTGTCAGCCCAAAGCAGAAAGATCATGGAAAGACCAAGGATAGCAAACAAACAAAAGATTTGCATAGTAAACTGGACAGACTTCTCATGGAACGTTCATGTAAAGCTGAAAGACATCACAGAGAACAGCATGATAATGGGAAAAGTGCTTTACAAAGTCATACGAGAAGCTTGCTGGATCATAATCAGAATTTTTCCAATTCTGTGTTGAGGACTGACCAAGGGTCTCGTAGCAATCAAAGAACTATTTCATCTAAGCGGAATACAGTGCACCATGATAAAAAGCATGGGAGTAAAGATGATGGTGTCATTCGTAAAGTTAGTGAATCATTTTCCGGTCAGCAAAAAACAAAGTCTAGCGTGGCTGGAGCCAAAGTGAGTGTTACAAATTACAAATGTCCAACGTGCAATCATTCATTTGAAAACTATCTTCGTTACACCGTGCATCTTACCACCACCGGCCATGATAAACATTTGTCCAGGGTTCGCAAGCATTACACAACGGAAGCCATCGACTTTCAGGATGAGAAATCTCGCAAGTTGGTGATGAAATGTGTGGTTTGCGATGCTCCCTTTTCTAACCTTGAGGAGCTGACGTTTCATATGATGCATAGCAACCATTACAGTACAGTTCTTGGTCAATCTGGTGCAGAGGAAGCAGCCAAAGCCATCAGCAGAGATATTTTCCTATCTCCAAGTGACAATGAAGATGAAATCAACAACAGCTCAATTGTAGACCCAACTATCCATTCCAAGCTCTCTTCACGAATGCTATTTCCAATGTTCAGTGCAAATAACTTACCTATGATGACTGGGCCCTCACATGCGCATAAGACTGTCTTATCTCCTCAAGTTATTCAACGATTACCTGGCGATTCTACCGTTATCAAACAGCATTGTAATGATAAAAAACTACCTGTAGACCTTCATGATAAGAAACATGTTGCTGATAAGCCAGTGTCTGTCAAACCAGCTGCAGATGTCCGCAAGAAAGTTGTTATGCCTCCTGATCCCAAGATCAAATGCCATAAATGCGATAAAGAGTTCAATCATGCTAGGAGTCTTGCAAAGCATCAGAAGCTATCCAAAAACTCATGCAAACCTAAGCATTCTGTCAATGGAATGCTTAAAAGCGGAAAGAAGAAAAGTAAGCACCGTTTTCACCTGCATCACCACCACCATCACCATCATCATCACCACCATAGTAAAAAACACAAGAAGCATCGCCATGAAAAACGTAAAGACAAATCAGAAAGGCATCGACTCCGTCAGTTGAAGCGAGGGGGATCTGAGCAGCATCGGCCCAATGGTAAGATTAAGAAGCGCCACAAGGAGCTGGAGGTTTCAAAGAATACTGATAAAGACAATGACCGTTGTAACCAATCTAGTTTGCATGGTCCTTTACTACCACCAGTTGAGGAGGAGTTACCTGCGATAGAGAGGTTGTCCAACTGGGCCAATGCCATAGGACTTATGTCAGAGCATTATCCACCAGTATTGGAAAGTGAGAATGTTGTGATGCCTAAAACAAGAGTGGAATGCACTAGTAAGTACATCAATCCTGATGAGCTTGATGTCGTTCTACCCACTGGATCAAGAGTCAATACGGCCTCATTAGGAGGGAATCCCCTTGGCAATCTGGCAAGTATGGTAGAGACTGCTAAGGAGCTTAACTTCAGTCCTGCTGCATTCAGTAGCAACACTCGCAGCTGGGCCAGGCAGAAAGATGATGATCCAACAGACATGGGACTGTTCCAGTCCGCTGCCATTCAGGGATCTGGATCTACTGTTGTCTATGTGCCACCTGCTCTAGCACCACTGCCAGATGGAAACCCCATGATGTACTCGCATCCACGACCTCCCATTCCTTCCACTGCTGTTCATCCTGCAAGCAGTCCAGAACCAAGTGTTTCACAGTCACAGGGTAGTCCAGGCAATGCCAACCACTTCAAGGAGTTAAAATTCACAATGGCTGAAGCTATAGAGAAACTAGTGACGCGTTCTTACCTCAAGAGAGCTATTCAAGAGAAGTGTGCAGGAACTGCAGAGAAGGAGGATAAGAAGCCTGAAATAAAAAAGCCACGTAAGCATTCCCACTCTGAAGGATCTGATGCTCACTCTGATGGTGGGCTCGCCCAGCCAGCTACAGACACACCAAGGAAAGCACATGCCAGTCCATCCGCAAGTCATGGTGACTGTGAAGGTGAACGTCCCAACCTAGAGAAGGAAAAACACCCTGAAATTCCTCCCAGCACTTCATCCAATGTGAAGGAATGTTCTGAGGCAACTCGTCAAGCGGTTGCTTGCAATGGGAAGAGTTTGATTGATAAGGAAGTTGAAGGGAAAGAAATATTGGAGCCCAGAAGCAGAGCCTCTCCTCCTAAATTAAGCAGTCTGCTGCCAGATGTGAAAGAATCTACACACACCCAGCACTGGAAGAAGAGAATCAAAGCTTCAGAACAAGCAGCTGAGCTGACCAGAGAAGCAATGTCGCCAGTCACAGAAAAGAACCATTCGCCAGCTGTCATCAAAGCGGAAGATCCTGTCACCTCAGACAGTGATGCAGTTGTCAGAGCTGTTCCAGTCATTCGCTCTGTTACTAAACCACCTCCAGAGGAAGCAGAGAGATATGGATATTATACTGGATCCAATGGGGATGGAAGTTTAAGTATGCCAATGCAGAATTTAGATGGGGCTGGGAAAGATCAAAGTCTTTGTGAAATTGACGGCGATCCCTTGAAAAAGCTTGAGCTTCTTGCATTTGCATCAATGACTCGATCCAAAGCGGGTGATTCTCCCTCTAAGCAGACTGTAGACAGGCAAGATAAACTGCCAACTCCTCCTTGTGAGCTATCAAACATTAAAACCGAGAGCATTGATACCTCACCATCTGAACCCACCAGAGAACAAACCCCAGAAAAACCTAATCAGTCCAATATTCAAAGTCCGACCCCTAAATTTAATGGAATACAGGTTAAACAAGAACCTATAGATGAGGAAAACGAAAACATTAAACATGACAGCCCTTCTCTTGCCATGAAAGAAAGTAGAGATCAGAAATTGAATGCAACAAAGCCTGTCTCGCCTGCTGAAAAGAACAATTTAGAAAGTGCTGTCAAGTCATTAAAGGAAAATGGTTCAATATCGCCTGGCAGAAATAGATCAGGCTCCCCTGCTAGAAAGAACAAGACTTTAGATAAAGAAGACAAACACAGTGGCTCTACTTCAGAACCTCTACCTCCCTCCACTAAAAACACTGGCCAAATCGCAAGAGTGAAATTAGAAGTGATGTCTCCTGAACCTAGCCAATCTGAATCGGGGCTGATGGATCATCACGTAGGTCTAGCCAATGGTATTCATACTACCAGTGCCCCTCTTGGTCATACCTCCCCTCCAACAGGTGCTGTCCCTCCCGGCCAGAGCCTGTACTTGGACACCCAATCTGAGTCCACACCCTTCAATGCCTTGGCAAGCTTGCAATCATTCACTGATAGAGGCATATCGGCTTTGAAGAGTTCTAGGTCCAGCTACTTCAAATACAGGAGCAGCTTTGTCAATCACAAGCCAAAGTCCATAGACAATGCTATCACTCCTCCCTGCACCTTGCAGCAACCCCAGAGAGATGGTGTCATCTGCGCCCCTAGGAGATCCGCAAGCGTCCTCAGCAACAGTTTCGCTGTCAGTGCTGAGCATGGACAGATCCATCGAGTGAAAACCGAACCAGTCGATAGCGATGCTGAGGAGAAGTCACAACAGAGCTGCAAAACCCCAAGCGATTCCAAACCACCCGCAACATCGAGCAGTGATGATCAGCCAATGACATCCCCTAAGCAATTACCTCCTGCATCATCTGTTGAGCGTTCCCTTTCCCCAAGCTCAAACACCACCCCTTCCATCGCTCCCTACACAATGCCCTCTATATTCTCCTCAGCTGCCTCTACGGAGGGGAATCCCTTAGATGCAATGACCAGATTGGTCAATAAGACCACCGTTAGCACCAATTCCTCTCGCCACATTCCAGCCAAACCTGGCAAGCTTTCTGTCCCTTTCAAAGCCTTGTGTGCTAGGAAGCGACCTGAACTATACGCTCCTCTTATCCCGGCCTCTGATGCTATTCTTACCAACCCACTGGAAGAAATGAATAAGATGGTAAATGGAACATGATACATAATGTAATCAGGAAGCACAATTAGCCCTTACTGAATTGTGTATTCCCCCTTAGCCTTACACAGAGTTTACATTGCTCTATCTTTTGTTTGTTTGGAATTTGCGATCAAATCAATGAAAAGCAATTAAAGATTTGTGACCATGGGCGAGTAATATTCAAATTGCAAAAGATTTCTTTAAAATACAATGATCTTCAAAAATGCTCTTTAAAAAAAGAAATACCTGAGCTTAATATCACAGGAAAAATGTTATGACAACTATTAATTTGTGTTTGCATAAAGAATGCGCAAATTATTTTCCCCATCATGAATTCAGTGGGATCAGAATAAAGTTTTGAAATGTGATTTCCTTTTTTCTCTCGGTGACTTCCTAGGTTAGTGAATTTTTGCACAGTATCAGGCTCCCTTTGTCCATGCCCTCAAAGAATACAAATAGCTGGGACACCTAATTACCTTACTATATAGGGAAATTTTGTTATTTTAGGCCACATTTTATGAAATAATTGCAGTTTTCAGTCAATGTCATACTAGAAATTTCATTGAAACCCTTCAGATTTCAACATCCAAAACTCATATATGTTTTTCCAAAATATTTGGTGTGTACAATCATAATGCTATCAAGGGATTACCAATAATACAATGTTGGTAACACATACATTTTATACACACAAAATAGTAGATGGTAACAAGCAAAAGATTGGTAAATACTCCCCAAGTGTAATGTACGATGTATTTGATTGTGAAGTAGTTACTGTAAAGTGGATTGTATGTATGGTAGATGCACAAACAACTGTGGCATCAATAAGCAACTTCTTCAGAAAATTGTATTCACTTGGAGAGTTCGTGCTGGGAAATGCCATCCCCACCAAATCTCTCAATTGGATAAAATCCTCAAAAATTGCCACCATGATGTATACATTGATTGGTCTTTATCAATGATGTTTATTTTTTCGTACAAATATTGCTTCTTATCAGGAAAAGAGTTCTGTGAAACTGCACAGTGTGCTTTATTTTGTATGCTTATGTTTTATACATATTTATGCTTTTTGGTGGTTCTTATACATCTGTAGATACTTACAATGCACAAGAGATCTTCATTTGAGATGATTGTGGATATTTTTGCAAGATATTTGGAACATTTGGGATATTTGAAACATTCAACTTTGTCTTTATCAAGATGAGGTTTAGAGCTTTTTTCCTTGATTTCTTTAGAGTGGTAGTTCTCGTTATGGTATCAATTAGTGTTGCAAGAAAATTGCGATCCATTGACACTAGGTTTGTAAGAAGTTTTTATGCCTTGCCAATTAAGATAAATGCATATCTCATGGACCTTGCAACTTTCCTCAAGCACTGACTAAGGTTGTCACATATATCTAGTCTTTCATATTTTTTTTAAAGATCTAAACTTGAATTTGTTTGTTTAAGAGTCAGTTTGTTTTTCCTCTCTACATCCTTCAAAGTTCTACTACATGTAGAATGTAATTTGGAAAGTCAAAATTCTAGGAGAATGCAATTTTACAAGTGTTTATTGAACAGAAATAATGCATCATATTGTGAATTATTTACGTCTGAAGAGTCCACAAATGCACACAGAGAAACATAACACACTTGGTGTTGAATCTAACAATGCTCCATCTTCAATTATTTATTGCAGCCAGAGGTGTTGCATGGAGACCAAGAAGATCAAGAATAGTTACATGATTTGACAACTTTCTAGAAATTTATCCCTTGGTGTCACTGTTATCATGTGTTGGTAGAGAGGAAAGGATTATTCTGTGAGATAAGCTATGAAAAGAATTGAGCCACAGAGGGCCAAATCTGATCAGAGTGCTAAACTCCAAGAAGAAGACGGATTTGATGGTTCTGGTACATGTCATCAGGATTGTAGAGTTTGAAGGAACCATTGGATGATACACTGAGTGACTGCTGACTTGGGGGAGAATCCAAAAGTTTGGACGGAAGAAGGGATTACAGTCAACGGGAAGATGAACTTCATTGGCGGAAGATTCTGGAGAACTAGGAGAGAGTTGTAGGTAGAGGCTCTCTTGAACCTTGATGGGCTTTCGATGCAGGCTTGTGTAACAGCTGGTGAGATCGGAAGCAGGGAACTTGTGGCAAGGAGGTTGAATGCCTGTGACATACGTTGTAATGGTTTGTATGTCGGATAGGGTTCTTGTAACTCATCAGGATGAAGCATGGTGTAGAGAAATCCATGGAAGGAGTTTGGTAGGGTGGGATGTGGTGGGTTTGGTGTGTGGCTTGTCAGGTAAGGTGAAGTTGATTCTGAAGCAGGAATGGGTGATCTGGGTGAATTGTGTAGGTTCTTGGGTCGGCTTGTGGAAGAAGACTCTTGGATTATGATGGAATGCCAGAAATGGTTGGTGATGAGCACCGTGCCTTGGGGGCACTCCATGCACAGCTTGGTGGGGAATATTTTGCATTCAGGAATATATCATGAATGAACATTTACTGGTACAGTCTAACCTCATAACGAGTTCGTTGGGACCAGAGAAATTACCTCTTTATATTGAAACCGTGTTGTATCAGGGCCAAAACACAATAAAATTCACAGAAATGGGACCAGGAAAATTAGCTTGTTATAACAAGAGCTTGTTATATCAATGCTTTTTATAACGAGGTTTGACTGTACTTGTGTTCATAGCACACTCCATGCACTTCACTGCACTGCACTATAACAAGGTGATGGGTAATTTATTCATACATTGCTTATAGATAGGTCAAGTAAGGTTTGGATCCAATAATCCAAGGATGCTCATGTATGAATTAGAGAACCTGGATGCAAAATATTTACCATCAAGTTGAGCTAGACGCACAGTCTTATTGAAATTTGATAGGAATTTGATACCCTGCTCATTATGGAAAACAATTGAGCCTAGATAATCCCACAGGGTGGATGCTATCAAAACTACATCAATTGTAACCAAGACGCAGTACTCATCACCAACCAGATCTGGCATTCCATCATAATCCAAGAGTCTTCTTCCACAAGCCGACCCAAGAACCTACACAATTCACCCAGATCCCCCATGCCTGCCTCAGAATCAACTTCACCTTACCTGACAAGCCACACACCAAACCCACCACATCCCAACCTACCAAACTCCTTCCATGGATTTCTCTACACCATGCTTCATTCAGAGGAGTTACAAGGACCCGACCCAACATACAAACCATTACAACGTATATCACAGGCATTCAATCGCCTTGCCACAAGTTCCCTCCCTCCGATCTCACCGGCTGGTACCTGAATCTGCTACGAAAGACCATCAATTTTCAAGAGAGTGTCTACCTACAACTCACTCCCAGTTCTCCAGAATCTCCCGCCAATGAAACTCATCTTCCCATTGATTGTAATCCTTTCTGTACCATCTGACACTTTTGTTTGCCCCCCCCCCCCCCATGTCAGCACTTACTTACTATATTACCTGCTGTCTCTCGCCAACTCTTCAATCATGAAGACGGGTACCAAAAACATAAAATCCGTCTTCTACTCAGAGCTTTGGACTCTGACCAGGTTTGACCTTTTGTACATTATTTCTTTTCAAAACTAAATCTCACTGAAGAATCCTTTTCTCTCTACAAACACAAGATGACATCATAAGATAATCTTCTAAAAAAACTGTTGAATCAAGTAACTATTCTTGATCTTCTTGGTTTAGATGCAATATGTCAGGCAGTAGTACATTATTGAAAATGGAGCACTGCATTTCTAAATCTTTACGCTTTATTGGTTTTTATTTGACACTTCATTGTGTTGTATATGCAAGAATGAACACTACAAATGTGAAATCTAACATGTTCGGTTTTTAAGTCTAATTCATTGAGAAGTGTTAAATCTTCACTAAGCAAATGTAGAGAGATAATGAATTGATGCGCCTGGGTTTTCAACTGTCACTCCATGGTTTTTTATTTGACACCACTGACATTGATTGCAAAGTTCATAACACCTTCTAAGTGCATGTCAAACTTAGACAGTGTTGGTCTCTAGTGAAAGTTGAGCAATGTTAGTCTGGTATTAATGTATGCTATTCTGGCACCATGTAGTTTAGCGAGAAGTTCTGATATTTTGAGGTGCTGATGCGAAGAACTGGAATGACTTAATTTCCAATTAATTTCTTTTTTTCTAAAATGACACCGATGGATATAATTACATGACTATCATAAATTATCACTAGGAATTGAATTTTTAACAGACAAACTTTGCTGTGTAGAGATATGGAAAATCACTTTGTCATAATGACTAAACTAATCCTACCCTTACTGATTTAGCAAGATTGTAGTTACAAATGTTTGACATCTCTTCATGTTAATTATCAGGTGCAATGATCATACAAAGATAACTTCATGGTGTGTTATTCTAAGATTAATTGGTCTTAGAACAGGATGAGATTACTATAGCAGTGTTATTGCCCTTTTACATTGGTTGTTTGATTTGAGAATTTGGGATTCCTCGTAAATTCCAGAGAATATTGATTTTAATGGGTTCACAATCATGCATCCAAAAGAAATACATGAAGTTTAATTTTCAGTGCAAACATGAATACTGTGAGTTTTCCTAACTTGGCCTGAAGGTAATGATAGATAAGGTTTTGTAGTAGACTCTGCCAAGGTTTTGATATGATTTCAGTTCATTTCCATGGATATTTCAAAATCAATTAAAGGGAGACATCAAAATTAATGGTTTCCTAGTTCTCATATATTTTCAAGAACCGAGACATGTTATGGTATTTATAAGTTCATCATTCCTTTTCTCTCTCTACCATGTACATGTAATAGATGTTAGTATAGGTGTATTTAGACTGAATATTTGTGTCTATTTATCGCCTTCTTTAATTGCAACTGTATGAATGTTATTGCCATTCTTAATTATTATCTTTATAAGGTGGCATCAGAATTTGAGAACCTTAATTTTCATGATATGATGACACTAAAACCAACAAAATACCCAAATTGCAAATTTTGCTTATAAAGCATACTTTGTAAACAGAATGCCTTTTTTCAACTTTGCTATGTTAACATTAATATCCAAGGAGAAGAGTTAAACCAGTTTTCTGTAAGTTGTTACTGACAACTATTAGACCCTTTCTAGAGGCTTAAAACTTCAAACATTGACCATATTTTCAAGGCATTTAGAAATGTAATCAATACTCTCATTTAACACATGCCTTTGTCTAAAAATTACTCATTTTGATATCAAATTAGAGATTTTTGATGTGACATCACCATTGGTCATTTTGGAGGACAAATGAAACAAAGACCCATGCTTTATCATTTGTAATAAAACTGGTGCAATGCTCATTAGCTCATTGTTTGTCTTTTAACATGGTGGATTGATAAATTAACAGGAACAATTTATTGTGAAATGATTTTCCTGTTCTGCTTGGAAAACATCTTCAACCTCGCCATTGAGCAGCGCCAGATCAACATCGTTCTATCCTCAGACAAGCAAGGTAACAGCAACATGAACATGGCTGCCACATGAACCTACATTTGTACAAATCTCCTGATCATGAGGCAGATGCTTTTGTGGTTGAGCCAACACATTAGTGATAAACACATTCACTTTGTCAAACCTCAAATGTTAGATACATGTATGTCATCCAACACTGACGACCCTCCTGATGTCATATCTACAATCTACAATCTGTCTTTTTTTTACCATTAGAGTAATAAAACATCCGAAAAAGGGTGTCAGAGCACTCCCTCCCCCACCAAGGAACGGTTGAAAATTTGATTCTCAAATGCATTGTGGTACCAATTTGAAATTGTTTTACTCTATGATGATTTGAATGCAGTCAGTGAGGTAAATGTACTCAAAAACATAAAGTAATCTAGCGCCATCTTTTGATGTCAAAGTTATAGTGTAATCCCACTGAGCTAGACCATTTCAGAAAAAGTCAAATTATTTCAATGCCATACTTTCTGACCTTTTTAAAAATGGTTTTCTCTTCAATTCATTTAGGGAGTAATTTATGATTATCTAAAAATGCTATTAATTTTTAAAATACCTTGATAATCATATTAGCAGTAAAACTGCCTCATTATTTATTTAGAAAAAATCAGTACAACTTTGTTGTAATGTTTAATCCTTTATTTGCACACATGCAAAATAAAAAACTATGGGCCTACGTGCATATTTGGATATGTATAAAATTTGATATATTATGTGTATATCAGTGCTTTTGTATTCACTGAAATCCTGACAAATGTCCCAGTTTTGCTGTGAAACATAAGATATTTTGTCAATTTCTTATCAAAGTAATTAGTACCCTTTTGATATAAAACAAGCAGTAGAACTCTCTCAACAGGAATTATGTTTTATTTAAGAATATATGTCTCACAATTAAATCAATGGGGGTCATTCTTTTGAATTGTTGTCTGTTGTGATACATTTATCATAAGTAACAATAAAAATCACCTGTCAAATTGTTATGTAATTTGCAAAACAGGTTAATGTATTATGAATGTTCGCGAAAGGTGGGGAAAACATTTAGACATTTCAACATTTGTTGATGTAGTGTTAGACCTTATTGAAATATTGCGTAGAAATAATGAATGCATCACCATTCTCATCCTTCTATTATTATAGTTTTGTAGTTACCTTTTATACAAACTCATAAAACTTGCCTTTTACCCTACCAGATGTGCTGGAGTGCTAT
>BQKZ01001143.1:78856-102845 GCA_036244855.1 Temnopleurus reevesii | reverse complement strand
CCCCCCCCCCCCCCCCCCGGACCTGGAATCCCATGTAACCAAAGATGTTTTCTGACCAATACCCCTCGAGCACCACAAGGACAACGAAAAAAATCCATAAACGGAATTCTGCTCCCAATACTCATGCAATCCATACTGGATGAGATAATTTTGATTCATTGGAAGAGCGCCATCATGTGAAGTGTAATTTATATTTTGACGTTATCCATACGAGAACATGATAAACCTAAAGCCTAATTCTATGGCGAATTTATTTTTATACTATGTGAATAAAATGTGATTTCTGTCATGACTTCTCTGAATGTGATGCTAATAAGTCGAGAACGTTGACCGTGAGTCCTAATTGTGATGAATGAAGATTATTCGAGCTGTAAAGAATGGATTTTAGTTAAATTTCACATTGATATACCCCTCCCCTCTCCTAGCATGCGAGTTAATTATTGCATGAAATTAATACATTCAGTTTTTAGTCTCCCATTAAAAAATGCTCCTTGCTCAATCCTGAATGTATTTGAGCCAAACAATGACAAATTTGTCCAAGAAAGGACGATATGCTCTTCATATTTTGTTTTCATAATTTTGTGGTACCATAAGCAAAGACTATGTTTAAATTCTTTACAAGAAAAGTGTTTACCTTTCTGTTGTGCCTTTTACTACAACACAAGTTATAAGAGAAAATAAACCTTTCCTGTATCTCTAAACGTGAGTATCCATCGAATATACAGCTAGTTCACAAAAAAGTTAAAAAGATACTGTTTTCAACAGTTATTTATTTGTTTGTTTTCTCGATTCTCCTCATGTGCACATTTGACTTCTATTTTCTTACGGCAGCTATGCCTGATTTTAAACCTTTTTTTTTTCCATTTTGATATTTGCATTCATAGCTGCATGAAAGTTTTACGAGTATTTTTTTTTTCATCTACGATAAAACTATGTATGTATATGATTTTATTACCGCCTATGTTATGCTGTATTAACTTATTTCAATTAATGAATAATTGAAATATGGAAAATTGCATTGTCGAGTTTAACTTCTAGATAAGCCAAAACCTAAATGGCACCACACATAGAACTAAGTTATTCCAAAGTCGATCTCTTTCGTTTTCAGCTTGCCCCAACCTCGTACATGTATAGCAGCGCAATACAAGGGCAATTTGGAAGATCCTTCAACCTTTGTAAAACATGGTAAATGCTGTGTGGATAAACTTTATTCTATACTAGGGGTGCAAATGTATAAGAGACACATAGAGAATTAACAATAAAAAATTTCATCGTATTTTTCACATTTGTATTAAATCTGGGCATAAGGTTTAGCATTGCCCCCAAGCTTTAAAAATGTTTTCCATTTCAATACAAAATTAAAAAAAAAGATTGACTGCTTTTATATTCTAACCTTATTTTGAAAGAATTTTGTCTTGTGTGTATCGTTTTCTGCATGTTTACTTGTTTATGAACACGTACTGGAAATAAATTTGAAACGCAAATTAGGCAGATTTTACTATGCAAAGTTTATACGTATACGGTATAAAGATTGCGTTTTACATACGAGGTTTGCTTGAAAAAAAAAGGGCTGACTGTCCCCTGCCCNTATCATCGTATCAATATTTATTGCACTTGATCATTTTGGAAGTTAGAGGGCACTTTTCAAGAAATTAATGCTAAGGTACGCCTGTACGCAGTGTTTTACGGTATTAAATGCTGGGCATAAGGTTTAGCATTGCCCCAAAGCTTTAAAAAATTTAAAAAAAATTAAAACAAAGATTGACTGCCTTTATATTCCAACCTTATTTTGAAAGAATTTTGTCTTGTGTATATCTTTTTCTGTTTATTTGTTTATTAATTCTTACTGAAAATATATTGGAAACGCAAAATAGGCAGGTTTACTATATACAAAGTTTATATACGTATTATACAGTATACACAAAGATTGCCCTTTTCACCCGAGGTTTGCTTGAACAAAATAAAAGGGTGATTGCACCCTGCCACCCCCACCCACCCCCGTTCCCCCTGTAGTAGCCCCGTCCCTCCACTCATTCATGATAAGTATCCTGCAGGGAGGACCGATTTTACCTCCTCCGTCGTAAATAAGAACACACGGTTCTGGAATCTAAAGCATTTGTTAACAACCAGCCCACTGCGACCTAAAGGAACAATTTACATATCAATTCATTGAATTCAGGGTTGGTTTTCTTCTTCTTAAATCATGTTTATTTTTTTCTTTGCCTCTAAAAGAGGATTTATTCGTTAATATCCAAAGCAAAAAAAAACCCCCACAACAGTGACAAATTATTATAATTACGCGAACATGTGCGTAAAAGATTCTCTATTTCACTGACAACGTGTTTAAATCATATGTATGAGAGTAGGGATGATGAAAATAATTTTATAGTAATGGTAAGAGAATTGTACTTACTACAACTACTACTACTACTACTACTACTACTACTACTACTACTACTGCTAATCACAAAAAATGTATTCTCTCTGTAAAATTTGAGATTGGAAAGAGAGCAATGACCAAAGCATCTAAAAAATGACAATTTCGAAGATTAGAGCTCGAAAACAAAGGAATCGTTATGCGTATGCTTAATTGTATGATATTGCTTTATCATGATCATTGTAATTTTATTTGGGCTACTAAATGAAATTATGAAGATATTGTATTCAATTATTATGTTCCCTCTTTAACTCGTGATGTAATTGAAGTAACATTGACAATATAGAATATAATTCCGGTCTCATTTTTATCAACCAATCGTGTGATTCTTGAGTAATGACATTTACAATGGATACAAACATGAATTAATATATTCTTGATCAAAATGCGATTATTTTTTTACATTATGTTTTTAAAAAAAAAGGTCTGACATAAAAGGTACATAGCATTTCCCATTGCAGCATATATGCACAGCATGGCGCTTCGCATTATAAATGCACGCGCGCCCTCGTTCACTTTGCTCGCCTTCTGCTTCGTCGAAAATTTATTGCTCTAGTTTCAGGCAGACGACACTATCGTACTCACGCGATCGGGAGCGTACAATGCTAAGTGAACGCGGATAACCATTTGGGAATTATAATCTGCTTCATGCAGCTGGAAGCAAGTTCTCGCCAGTGAGTTATCCCGGAGTATTTTCACTCCCTCTCTTTTTCAAACGGTAGCTAACAGAAAGAGAGCGGTAAACTGAGAACGAATTGGAATATTTTCACGGAGTACAGAATTGGCTCGCCGTCAGTTTGAATTATTTCCATTAAAAATGGGAAAATAATGCATATGGGGAGATGTAAAACAAACTCTTTCTTCAACTTGGATTAAGTGGCGCCCTGCCAATCGAAACCGAGAGAAATGGTAGGTGCATGGACCGGGGGTTTGATTGTGTTGGATAATTTTACCCCAGGGAGATCGTGGATGTGTGACCGGTGATAGGCCCCATCCGTCAGCTAATTGCTTTTGAACACCTTTCCAATCAAGTGAGTATGTAAGTTAATTACTAAGCTCCAAAACGCTGACAGCATTATAACATGTACTGTGTTTTGTGCGTGTTGGCGGTTCATACCGTTAGTAAATGAGCTTTATTTACATTGAGATGAAATGTATACAAGCTCTGTCATCTCAGGCGCTGCATGTATGGGCTCTGAGAGGCATCCATTTATCATTTTCAGTTGTCATTTCCATATCGCATAGACAGATGACATTACAGGATGACAGGGCGAGTTAAAGAAAGCATAGTAACGTAAATACACGGTGTACTCCATTGCATGCCGCCATTTGAGATGGAGGTGCTGATTGCAATGCTCCAACTTACATTCAATTCTGACCTACATCGTTATACCAAGGAGACTTTTGCAGTACATACTGCAAGTCTATATTGGCCACAGAAGACGCTCTTTATGACCAGCACAGCTTATCCAGATTTAATCAGTATATGCCCACATGTATATATTGTGCATTTTTATGAAATGAATAACTAAAATTTATGTTGAATAAGTAGTTAAAAAGATTTTAGCAACAAAAATGAATGTAGGATTTCATGATACATAATCGCATGCGATGTGCTCCTTATAATTTGTAAAGTCACTGTCAAGTAGACAATGGCACATTTTCCTCATTATCTTACATTGTTTTATTTTCTGAAATTGTTGGTCGAAATTAATAACCAATCTCGCAGCTTTAATGGCTGTTCACCAGTAGTAAACAACATCCTACAAAATGCCCTAATCATTTATTTACGCCCGTTTATCCAACGTTTAATAATATACCACCACCATCAGCTCATACATGAGTGCCCCTGGCAAAATATCTTTTCTTATTACGCCATGAGACGTAATGACCCATGCCCCTAATCGTTTTCCTTTATGCCCAATGTGTACACCCTCGGCAGTATCTAGTAACTCATCATACCAAACAAATGCTGAAGTAAAGCTCCTCACCATTTGTGGCTGTATTGACATAAGAACGCACAATTTGAGGGTAAATTCTACAAAGGAACTGATAAAATAAGCTTGCCTTTTCTCGGGCTTTTCTTGATTACCGTCAGATTAAGTGACTGGAATCAAGGCTGTCTGGCGTGTGCATTGTTAATAATGTGACGCACACAAAGAATAGAAGGAATATCGGCGGGGTAGAATGTAGCAGTGCTGAAAAAGGAGATAATCCTACCATTAATTTTGTCTACAAAATAACGCTTTTTTTAAACTGCAAATTCCTTACCAGGAGATACACCATTAATCTACATGTACAATTTGCTGGTAATAATCAAGGTCTCCTTCACCCAACTCAACAGTACACAAAAATAAGAGTCGACTTTGCTTTGGATTGTAAATCTATTATGGTTCCCGTCAATGGGGGTAATTATTCTAACCATTGTTTCAATTTTAATGATTTTTTTTCTCTGCATCTGAATCATGGTTATGAAAATCGAATTTAGACAATACCAAGCGTCGTTCCACGATTATAATCAATAACTTACCCTTGTTCGTTAATCAGGGTTTCCCCACAATGTCCCTATGTATAGCACCTGCTACATAATGATCCCATCCGTAATTACACACACGAGTTAGTTTCATATGATGGATTAAAATAGTATTATTCAGACAGAGTAAGGGACCTCATTAATCACTATGATCACACCTTCTTTATAATTTGAAGATACCAATATTATTTTGCAGTTTTAAGCATGTTATTTTCAATCCTTAGCAACATGGCATCGGTTTGCATAATGCATTATTTATTGATTGCCATTTCATGCGATTAATGTACGCCATTGATCACAAATGGAGGGAGGAGTCTGGGTACGTAGTCGAATCTCCATGGCAACTTAGTAGTCGTGCAAACACTCTATTTGTAATGAAGCATACCCGTCTGAATCATTATGGGTGGGTTTAGATAAACTCTGCTTGTAATAATCCGTACTTTGATATTGTACTTTGGATTATAGTGCACCCTGTTATAAATACTTTGTCTGGTACCATACAGTTTCGTCTTCTACATATCTAACTTAGTAGGTTATGCGGCATTTTGACATCTTTATTACGAACAATGAACAAAATGGCACCCAAATAGCATGGTCAAATATTTTAAAGGTCAGAATCTGCATTAAATGGGCTTTTTCATGAAACTTTCTCACTGAAATAAAAGCTAGAGCAACATGGAGGTTACAGCAATCTCGTTCTTTGTATATGTGCGTAAGTATTTTTCCACTGTCGATTAATGGAAAGGGTAATGGGCAATGAAATGCAGGATTCTTTGCGAGTATAACATAATCTCGTAGATTATAAACTTACAAATCTACAAACCCCCAAAATCTTATTCGTTTGAATACAAACACAATTATCGCTTGTAGATCACCTTCCGGCTAATTCTTACCCGACCAATTTCTTTCAAACTGAAACATTAGTTTTACTCCAATACTATTTATAGTTTAACCATGTATGCTTAACCATTAGTGACAACTATTCTTTTTTTTAAATAATTAATCGTCTTATATGTTATTATCGCCTTATATGCTATTCTAATAACTGCTGTTATGTATTTTAAATGTCTTTTTAATTGTATGATATGTCACAATTCTGCCTCCTGGCTGCTATGATATATTTTAATAAACATTGAATTGAATTGAATTGAATTGAATTGAATTATAACTCGAGATTATACACCTACAAACTATTCAAAATAGATTGAACAATTTCAAAACGCTTCAAGATTATTAGTCATATTTTCGAGGGAAAAAATCGATAAACCAGAAAGAATATTACAACATGTTTTATTCTGAAACGAACATTATTTTCACAATCCCCGATAAGATTAAAAACATGATTTAGTATTGCAGCTGAAAAGTTTCTTCACGGTTTCCTGATGCGGAGAGTCATTTTTCTGGCGAAACGTCTTTGAGTCATGATAAAGGATAAGATATAGTGATGATCATGAAACATGACGGCTGCGTGTTACGGTTATTTCTATATTTTTTTTTATGTAAACCCAAATTGATCTAATTTTCATTAACTGATTATTTCAGCACAATTTCTATATACTACAAGATCCATAGTTTCCAAGAAAATTACATGTTACATGATGGAAAGTGCAATTTTAAAGATCTGAACTGAGCATCCTCAAAAATGAGTTTTTGGAAGCCGATTCTTTGAATTGTATAACAATTCTCTCGTTTTTTTAAATCTCAACTGCACGATTCCAAATGCTTGATGTCATTAGAATTCAAAGTCAATGATTAGTGAGCTCATAAAGCTCAAATCAACTATCCATATAGGCATATACTGTACAGGAATTGGCACATAACATTCAATTTTCATAAACACATCTTGATAGTGCGTGTGTAACTTTTTATTTCAGTGTTTAAATATTCGTTGTTTTTTCTTCTTCACTATTTTGTATACAAGTATAATTACAGAGGACAGATAGTTTGGATTGAGACTTTTTAAATTATGCAACCACAATAATCTATTTAAGTATTTTGGATGCAAAATAGTGACACTCTCTATACATCTCGACTTCATTTTGTCTGTATAGATACATACATACTCAATGCATCCAAGCCTCTAATTGTATCCATCCTTTCATTTTTGAAAGGACAAATCCCCTAATTTGTCAGCTTACAAATAGTTTAGAGTATTATTGGGGATACACGAGACGTATGTAGCGGGGATGGTTAAAGGAAATAGTTAACAATGCTATAGAATGTAAACTGAAACGATACAAATGATCTGTTTATTGTTTGGCATGAAATTAAAAGAAAATGCTTTTCAACACCTCTGTTTTTCGTTATCTGTCTGAGAAAATGGATTGGTTAAAGTCCCCAAGCGCAAGCCCAATGGAACAGAGGGGAGAGTAATTTTGTATTTTATCATAATATTCTGGACTCAGAAAAGTACCATGAACTCTGGAATGGGGTCCCAACTATTGAAGCATAGACCACCTCAGCAGAATGTGCTCCTATCGTCGGCAGAAGTATTATATGATTTAATAGATTCATAATGAAGTTTACATGAAGTCAAGGGTCAGCCTTCATCCATGCATGTTACTCTCTAGCCAAGCGTTCATCCATGAGCTAGCTGAACCCGATTAGGGACGATCCAGTGTTATTATGTTTGTATCAATATTCAGACTATACAGGGACGGAGGGGCGTTACATCAGAGAGGTCTAAATTTCCATCTCCCTGGTTACATGTTGGGGCGGGTCTTTAGTCCTACTGAGGATTGTTCATTCCATTCAACGTGCATTTTGATGCTGGGCAGATTATGACTTAAAACTATTTTTAATCTGAATTTTTGTATTAGAAAATATACCCTACACTCTAAACGATATACTCTTCCGGCAAGTAAATGTTTTGGTACAAGACTGAGAGCGAGCACCGACTCTTCATTGTCGTTCAAAACACCACTTTGCACACTTTCTCGTATATTTCAGGGGAGACAGCCGTGGTCATGATTTACTTTTCATATACGAATCTTAAACCTCAAATCTTTTAACTCGTGAATCCGCGACCTTAAAATGTCAAAATTTGCTGGTTTATGAGGGTATATGAGATTAAAATCAGTAATGCAATATTTCTAATCCCCACAGGTGAGGTAGGCAATCCTGATTTACGTCCAGTCTGTGAACTTAAAGCGGACGTAGGGGGAAAGATCGGAAATACATCTCTCCCTAATGGGGAAAGAGGGTATAGCTGCTGATCGAATCACGGATTCTTTGATCAAATCAAGTGGGTGGTGTGAAGAACAGTCCGTCATAATCATCGATATGCCCGATTACCTCAAAGAACGAGAGAAACAGAAGCCAGGATGACATTGATATTGAAACCAGATTTGGGGATTTGGGGCGTTTGTTTCGTAGATTTTGCGACCAAGGAAGGTATTTTGAGTATGAAAGTTGGGACTTCCTGTAAACAATTTCTCAATTTGAACATTTTGGTAGTATACTATCCTCATGAGGTGAATTCTATTAATGGTCTTCTCAGGGGAGGATAGGATATTGGGAATTATATATGAGGATGTTTCCATTTTAAACACTACGTTTAAAAAAATGTTTCAGTCTGAACTTGAGCATAGCAATATGAACGAAAAGTGATCGCTGACTGGTTTTACCAACTCCAGATTAACTCATGGAATATAATTTGAATGATTATTTGTTATTATCTCACTTCCCCTCTTTCTTCCTTTTTTTTAACCCACATGTGGGAAGGTTCGGGATGATGCGAGAGGAAGATTTTAGCTTTGTCACCAACATTGGCCATAATTATGTGGGCGTGGCTTAGAGAATGCTCTTATTTATTGCCTCTGCTTTCAGATGAAATAATCATGATATGTTTTGGAGATGCTCTGGCATCAATCAAAAGACCAATGTAATATTTCTCGCAATAAGTTTCATGAGATTACCATCAATCAGCGCGTTCACACGCTAAACAACTATAAAACTCACAATCCAACAGTCTACACAGTACAGTCCAGTCTATACAGTTTAAAGGTATAGATTCGTAATGACCAGGATGCAGAAATTGATGTTAAATGAGCTGATGTATTCGCAAGTTGCTTTACATGCCTATATATATCTATGTAGGATATTAGGAGTACATTTATGCTCGTATTCTATGTATTTTACGTCGAACAGGTCAATACGCCATCGTTCCTGCGGTGTGCTAAGTGCTTTAGCGCGGGAGAGCGTCGGCCTGAAATTGGCGGTGCGATCGGTGGTATTGTCTGCGGTGTGTGGGTTCGCGTTCATTTTGTACGTGAAGCATGTTCTGTGAGGAAGTACGACCGCACCAGGTTATTTTATTTTGCGATAATTAAGCCATTTCTAGGTCGATTTCATTCAAACAAACTATGAACATGCTCTAATTTACTATTGAAAAAATGCATTATGGTAATAATTTTACTGCAGCTCGCAAACTAGTTAAATATCTGAAGCGCCCTCCTCCCAAAACTAGTCTTTCCCTTTAACCTCGTTACAAAAAAATACTGATATCGAGCTCTTGGTATAAATAGGTGATTTGGAGGGGGGGGGAGGCTCCCAACACTTTGCTTTCTATTTCACTTTAGCCATGATACAGCAATATTTCAATATAAGTGTTTAGAGGTTCATTTGCAAATATGCACTAATCGAATTTCGACCCAACTCGCTCTAAAAACGCGTGTGAAAGGTCAGTCAAGTAATGTACGATGTTTGGATACGTATACGTTGTTCCTTTATCGCGTTTGAACACATGTGTATGGCGGAGTAAATGACTGCCGTTTTGTATCGGTGCAAAAGAGGCCGATTGTCTTTAGAAAAGTAGGTCAAGAGATATGAATATGCTATTCAAGGTTGGAAAGTCTGGTAAATCCATTTCGGTATTACCTCGCCTGTCAAAACTGACACAAGTTCATCCTCTTTTATTAAACCCGCCAAATCCCTGCTCCCACCCACCTTCTTCGTAATCTTGATAAATGTTATACTGAAACAACGGACGACAACAAGCATCATCTTGTATATGTAAAACAAGGTGATAGCATCACTTCCTGGCTTAATTACTTCAATAGGGCTGCGCATCTTTCACCAGTTTAGTGTTAACTTTGCTGTCAAAACTGATACAAGTTCACCCTCTTTTATTCAACTTCTTTTATCCCTGCTCCATACGTGTACCTTCATTATACGATAAATATTGCAAGACAAAATTGGCCACCAATTCGAAACAACATTTTGGAAAGTTGAGATGACATAATAGCATCAGCCATAGACGTCATCAGAATATTTTAAATATATCCTCTGGCAAATCTTTGAATGATACCAAAAATCTATGAATTTTTTAATCAACGATTTAACTTTTGAAAATAAGTCAAATACGCGTGTCAACATTATTTTTCAACGAAACAGAGAATGAGCGCCATTTAAACTGATTTCCCTGCAGATCTATTTTTTTACAAGAAATATTAGCAAGGAAATAGGAGTGATCCGAGTCGAATCACTCTAGCCAGATTTTCCTGTATATTTTTCTGTGAATTTAGAGAAATTTACAGGGAAGTGCAAATGTAATCGACTTTCTGTGTATATTTCTATAATAAACAATCACAAGGAAGTATATATGTGACGTATAAAAAAAAATCAACTGATAATTAATCCACCCTTCCCCGTTCACGTTTATAAGAAACGATTATGAGGAAGTATAAATTGATCAAAATTGAATGACATTTAAACCATGTTTCCTGTTTATCTGTACAGAAGAAAAGATCACAAGAAAAGCATATCTACGTCAATGCCATTGAATCTTCCCATCAGCTACATTAGCCACTTATCAACATCATCAGACGACATTTCAGAAACATGATAATGCCGAGCACTAGGGATGATAAAATACGAAAGGCCGACTCACACCTTTGCACTTTTAGCCTGCGGCGGCTGGGTGTTTTTCAAAATTAAAAAACTACGCACATCATAATTCTGGAAGACTGGCGTTCGTCGTAAGCTCCATAAACGCAGGTCGATCGTCAGTTCACCGTCAGATCAGCGTATACTCTGCGTCAATGGAGCGTTTTTAATTAAAATAAACGCTCAGCTGACGCAGGCTAAAAATGCTAATGTTTGAATCGGTCTTTACATCCACAGTTATCATGACCTCTACACCTCCTCCTGATCCGCCATCATCCAAGATGTACATCTTTTCATCCTTGATAAAGTAGAAAGTAGATCTTTACCCTCGACCCGTTCAAGTGATGGCGGATTGAAGGATGGGTTGAGGGTAATCCTTTATGTTAATGATCTTACTATTCCACTCTTTATAACTGTCTTTGTATTGTTTCATAAAAATATTATATTTTATTATTTTGTTCAGTTTCTTTACATTTATTACGGGTCCTACTTTGATTTATGGAAAATAAACTTGAACTTGAACTTGAATTTGAACTGAACTTGAACTCTGTACGCGTATCAGATATTTGTGAAACGATTAACCTAATCAATGTGGATTATTAGTAAATGATCCAAAAATTTATTTCTGTTCAATTAAAATTATGGCAATAATAGAAGACAATATGGATAAGTTTCAAAAATTGGAATTTGCCAGGGCCAAGTGTTCGGTTCTCATGTTTTTCTTCCATTTTAAGACTGAATTGCAGACCATTTGAAACAATTGATTGTATACCATTGTTGCCTCGCTCCCATCTAGTGGTGTTTTTAAATTATATAAATATTGCTTGGTAATTTTTGAATGAATTTGTTCACACCTTCAAGCAATTTAATTATCCTTCTGTTTGCATGATGTATTTCCATGGAAACAACTTTCCCCCGATTTGTATTTATCTAATCAAGGGAGTGTCTCCAATCCACAAATATTTTGAAATACTCAGTCCCTCCATAAATGCATTTTTATTCATTCTTATTTTGATTTTTTAAAGACATGTATTTTTCAGAAATTAAGTGCGCCATAGATATAGACATTATACACTGAAATATCCGAACGTCACGACAAGATCTCAATATCATTGCAAAAGGGTATTGAATACGAAACGGCTTTTGACTTATTATTTCGAGAAAATAGACGTTATTATGTTGAATGCTGCAGGCTAATAGAACATCTGTCTGGTATATACATGCCCGCTATTTTGTCAAAACACCCTTCTATTGGCATATTCGGTAGGGGTGGTATGAAAGTATATATAGGCGCAAATAAATTTTCTGTAAGAGAAGCATCAATATTTTGCCTGTCAGGATCCGACGTGATAGGGACGCCCCCCCCCCCCCCAGCATCAAAACCCGGACGCGCCCATCCCTTCATCCCATTTCTGAGTGAGATCTTGAGTGTCTTGACAGTCTCTTATCCGTCTTCTCCTTCTTCCAGATTTTTCGGGAAGAAAATGATGGTCAGGTCAAGAGTTGACACTTCAGTTATTCCTCGGAGCCATTCGGAGAATTTTAAATGTCTGCTTTTGTTTTTCTTCCAGGCGGCTGATGGAATTTTCGCTCAAGTACATGTACGTCAAGACATGTGTATTTAGATGAGATGAAAACAATTTTGTCACCTTTTAGGGTTGTTACCCTCAATACAGTGGAACGTAATATTGTTTTGAAGAGTATTGATATTGATCAGCACGTATTTTTTTTTTAAATATCGTTCCATCATCTTATTTCGCCGTCACTCTGCTTTGTCCCCAAAAGCTAATTTTGAAAATATCTTTACGATGAAAGCCACATGAATCATACACTGATGACAAATAATTACAGAGAAATAAACTTGAATTTATGGAATAATGAATGACGCAAATAATTTATTCCATGCACTCTGTTGGTGTATGTATGTATGTATGTATGTATGTATGTATGTACAGATGTATGTATGTTTGTGTGTGCATATGGAATTATATTTGTGGTATGTATGGACTATGTATACATATAGGTATGTGTGTATAGGTGTGTGTGTGTGTGTGTGTGTGTGTGTGTGTGTGTGTGGGTGTGTGTGTGGGTGTGTGTGTTTTTTCTGTGTATGTGTGTATGTTTCTCAGTATTCTTCTGATACCAGTATATATGATTATGAATTTTTTAAATATCTTCTTTGTATATTTCATATTTATTTTGCATTTTACTTGTTAATATTGTTCTTAATATCTGTCATGTTATTGTATTATCAGGACATTGATGTAAAACAGCAGATTGCTGATCTTTTGTGCCTGTATAAATATATTATAATAAATAAAAAAAAATAAAAAATAAAAATAGCCGACCCGTGACCGTGAAGGTGACTGACGTTTCATACCTTTTCATACTTCAGTTCAAATAGTGGGTTAATGGAGCAAAAATATTATTCAATGTGGAGTACTCCTTTCTGAATTGGGTAGAGAACCAAGAAACGTATTGTATATCCTTATTTGTTATGTGATGTTGGTTTATAGGATTTAATGCTTTGGGCTTAACCTACCATTAACAATTTCGATTTTACTCCACCTTCATGGTTTTTCAAAGCAAGTGTGTTAGTCATAAGTGTTAAAATATTATTCTTTGAATTCAAACATTAGCCGTTTCAAAGTCCTGAATAAGCAACAGAGGGTGAACAGTGGGTGAACTCTGAAAGGAGAGGCGTGAATGCGAGGGCATTGGTGGGGTATTGTGACTTGATATTCATGGGGGTTGACGAAAAAGAACTATAGCTGAGATATCCAGCAGGGCTAGATAACACCCTTTTCTCTTTTAAAGGGTAAATATTTGGTCATATTCGTTTCATAGTTTTTTCTCTTCTGAAATTTTCATAGCATTCTCAATTTCCCAGTGACGTTCCACACAGACTCTCTTGCCAAACCTATAAAAAATACCGAGTAAATAACATCAAATCTATAAATACTTCGCATTTCACGGAAAATTCATGATATTTAGAATATTTTCTAGGATTTTTTTTAGTTTTTCTTCCACTTTTGTTTGGCATGTAATCCTATTCTTCACACACGATTTTCATGTCGGTTTAGGGTTGTGCATGTTATGCCAAGGTGACGGTAGGGTTACAAGTCTAATTGCCATAAATCTGAAATCAATGACGATGCGATATGGCCTACTTTTTCTTCGTCTTTATCTTCCCGACATCAACGCACGTTTTCTTTACATAAATCAAATATGATAACTCAATGTTTATTTTACATGATATAAATCTTATTATTTATCATCTTGACAATCATTATCATTATAACTAAAAGCCAGCTTTTCATAAGTTGAACAACAAGTTCCATTGACATCAAATGCGGTAATAATTCTTTGAAAATAGCGGTTACGTTTGAAACGGTTTCAGATGAATCATTATGGAGATGACTTATTTAGGCTTAATTCATTGAAATATGTGTTCCAAAGACAATGTACGAAATGAATGTTATCGGAAGAGTTGACTTTCCGCACGGAGAGTGCAAAGCTAGAGATTATTCAATTTCCTCGCATATATTAGGGATCCTTTTATCACTTGATGTACCTGATGGAACTTGGAGTAGAGAAAATCATGTGCATACATCAGTACATGGTAGTGATGGTTCTCTTCTTGGCTATCAACGTTGACTCAAGTTTTCCTATCAAGTGTTCCTTTCAAGAGAAAGTGTAAATCTTTTTTTTCAGTTCTCTACGGATATTTTCATTTTTTTTCTCTTCATGCTCTTAGACTTGAGGTAAGTTATTTACCCCGCATAAGAATGAATCATTCCTATCAAACCAAGCATCATATCTCTTTGGTCTTGCAGATTTTTCAGTTTAATTAAAGTGTATAGCTGATACATGTATTTCAAGCCATTATGTTACATGAATTATGTCTAGTCTGGGTTTCTCTTCTCGTTTTATTCAAGGGTATAAAAGAGTATGAACTCAAACGGCCTATGTAACGTTACCCAGCAGCATTTGCTAACGCCTCACAGGTGTAGAAATGGAATATAATCATGGTGTAGGTATACGGAGGGGGTATTATACATCACGTAAACGGCACGTTTTGAACCGGTGTACATGACCTGGCCTGGAGTATTAAACCCTGTAACCAGATCGGAGGGGTTCGGAAACCCGAAGCTTTCTCACAACACCTTAAGGACATGCGTCGAAGGTCACGGGCAGACATGGTGTGTAAATAGAGGTTTCCTCCTTTAAGCCTGCGTCACACCTTTGAGTTTTTAGCCTGCGTCGGCCTAGCGTTTTTTGGAAATTAAAAAACGCTCCCTTAATGGACAGCATACGCAGATCAGACGTTGGACTGACGTTCGGCTTGCGTTCAACGAGCGTACGACGAGCGTCAGTCCACCGTATGACCTGCGTCTTTGTGCGTCAAGGGAGCGTTTTTAATTTCCAAAAACGCTGGGCTGACGCAGGGTACAAACGCAAAGGTTTGACGCAGGCTTTAAAAATGAATGCTCATTACCCACGTTGAGAATGCTTTAATGAGCTATAACCGGTCATCACCCCCTGTGGTGGGTGAGACTTGTACGGATGTACTAGAGATCGGAGATACACCTCATCCTGTGTTTGGTCATATATACATGTATTCATATTTCAGTTTTAATTAGAAATGTGTCTGCATTCCCTGCTTATCCGTTATCACACGCTTTAACTGTGTTCAGATTGTCTAGTTAAAAAAAATCTTTTTTTTTTTTTAAGATGAAGACCTTTCTGGGGTTTTTTAAGTTAAATATGGTCACTTTTATACTAGACCCTTTAAATTTACCAATCTGATATTTTTGTATATATAGTGCAGAATACCAATTTTGGGTTTGTAACGAATTACGATTATACACGGTTTCTATACGAACCATACTCATGGGGCCCATTTACGGGTGTCAGAAGAAGGAAGAAAACCCCTCTTTTGACATGTTTGAAGAGGATTCTTCTTCCAAAGCATTAGCTCAACAAGCGCCTTTGTGATATTCAATAGGATAAACTTAATTCAAGGAAGCTGCCGTCAAATTTTGGCTCAAATTTCTTATCCTTACTGAAATAATCCTAATCCTATATAATTCTTCACAATTCAAATAACTTCAGTCACGCCATGACACCCACTTTACGCATTCGAAATCAACGCAGCTGCAATTTATATAAAGTAATTTTAAAGAGGGTGTCATCTCCATCAGACAATCATATTATTGAATTTCGGTGGAAACCTCCTTGTTGAAGAGCATCTTTTGTTATTCAGCCACATTTGTAATGAGAATTGATTAATTAGTGGGGTATAATAATCTCCACTGCAATCAGTTAAATGAATTCATTGTGTGATATTTTGGAGAATAATTGACGAATTTTCTTTAGCAAGAAATTCATCCACATTGTGCTGCACTCAATCCAGGTGAGATGAATGGGCACCTGGCAGGAATATGTATTCCTTAAATTATACCAATTGCGCTGGTTTACGCCGGTCTAAAGCCAGGGTAATAATAATGCAAAACACTTTGAGCACGCAGCAGAGTGGATGTATGCGCTGTATAAATGACATCTATTATAATAATTATCAATTTATCGCGTTTATTAATAAACATAAAAAATACAAAAAGATGACGATATCCGTAAAACTCGTGATTGTGCAATATTACATTGCAGTTTCATTTTAAACTACTTCATTACATCCACCATGGCCATGATGATTCAATGTTAATGATCATAAATTATATTTGGACACACCCATCATGATAGATGGATTCAATTCACTCCATGCCGACTGGTATCATCAATCACGTGATATATTATACCACCGAAGTGGTATTCATCAAAATGAAACGAGATGTTAATAATTCGCCAGACTATATACCGCATATATCTCGATGGTATTGAAATGAACTAGATGATCATTTAAGTTGTACATCCTCTTTTGCAAAAAAAAATGGTAGTAAATGAATAAGATTAAGATGTGAAAAAGATCGTCCATACGGATGATGATCTAGTCTACAAAGTTTTCATTTGTATATATTCCATAAAATTATCTTCGCTCTTGAACTTCAGATCCACCCTGTTTGATTAAGGTAGGTTTGATATCGCTCATTTGCTTTATTAAAATTGAATTATGTTTACGACGGGTTGCGCTTTAAGTTAAGCTAATGAACATGATGAACAGTCACATTTTGGTTCGAGATGTTCCTGCGATGCGGGTTCGAGCCCCGATCATTTCTGATCTACCTCTTATCTTCCTCTACTCCTGAAGTAAATACAAATTTGAATGATACACTGTGTAAAACCACTTCTTTCTCCCCCCCCCCCCAAAAAAAAAAAAAAAAAAAATCTTCTCTCTCTTCCTCTTTCTCTCTCTCTCTCTTACCCTCTCATGTGATTTTCTAAATCCATCTTTCTATTCATTTGTGCGTCATTCTACAGTCTGAAGTTGTAATCCAGGTACGTTCTAATTTTTCATTGAATTGGACTATCTCTATTTGCACACCTTCTCATTTACCCAAGTGGGATTCCAGTCTCCTTCCCGTGTTGAAGGGGAAGAATATTATGTCCAACTCTCATTCGAATCAACAAATGAGTGTGAAGTGAAATGAAAGGTTTTGACATCTTTGAATTGTTTCGCGATTCCCAGATTATTGAAGTTGTTGGTCTTTATTCAAAATAATTCTATTCTTGTTTAAAGTTCACTAGTTTCTTGGTCGTTTATCAATGTAGACCTACAATCAACCTTTTACCCATACAGAAGACCAAATTATATAGGATTGAAAAGTGAAAACGATTTCATTTAAAGGATAATTTGGAAATATTCGAAGTCTGATAAACCGTGATCTAGATTCTTTTTTCTTTTTAAATTCAAAGATTATGGATTGTGACTCATTTTCTGTTGAAAACTATCTTTGCGTCTGTCCGACATTTTGCTTCAATGACATGAGACAATCAATTGATAGTTATAAATTAGAATCAAACCACACAGATAATCAGAAGATGTTCAGAGCATTTAGAATGTTTTTTTTTATACATAGTTCATCATCTCTGCGTGATGTTAACGCAATGGGTGGAGACTGTCTTTTCCCTGATGTGTTGCGGTAAACGCTAATATTTGTTGAACGTTCGAGTTTCCTCACACCAATATTTGCAACGAGCTTTCGTACCCACCTTTTGACATGATTGAGGAAATAATAGAAGCTAATCATCGTGACTTGATGAGGACACTTCACGAATAAATGCAATAGCCATCGAGGAAATGCACCACACACATCTTTCACTTCTTTTTTAAAGGGGGCGGGGATCACTTTACAAATTGCAGTGGAGGAAAATTATTAAAAAAAATATGTTCTAAGACTTTTGATTTTTAGGTATTTCTCCCACTGTTGTTTCATGGTGGCTACTTAAATAGCGCACAGGTCCACCATACGGTGCTCATGGCGCGTTTCTTTAATTGCAATTTTTGGCATCTTGTTTCGGAACTGGACATTAAGACAATTGAAAATGTATCAAAAATTATTTATGTTACTGAAGACGTCAATGGTCGAATCAAGAAACTCCAGTAAAAATCCCATTAAATGCGTTGCTAGGTCGGGTCAGTGTCAGATGTGCATGCTCATACTCCTGCCGACAGGGGTACTTGAGCTCTAATCTAATCCTGCTAATTACGTCAACCTTCCTTTGACCATGGACACATAATTGGGTCCAGGCTTCGACCATTCGCCAACCCTACTAGGCAATTAGTCTACTCATATGAAACGGGTCAAGATCTGTTTAAACCAATACGTTATCAAAACCATTACCATAATATCTGATTTCTGATAATGCTTCTTCCACTATGTTCTTATTAAGCAGTGTTCGAAAGTATTGTATTATTTTATTTATGATATCTGACCAGGCGCAGTGATCTGAACGGGTCCTTCATTTAGATTTCAGTCATAACACTGCATTTTCATTTGCGACTGATGAAAAAGAAATTGCACAAGCAATCTTGAGAAATCATTTTTAGTCGGTTTTCAAAGTTTCCGAGCGGCGAAATATCAGCCAACACCAAACTATGGAGGTATTTCAATGACATTTTCTATGAGAAATGAAGTGAACCAGCAATAGATTTTCTTTAAAATCTTGCTTCTTGAATCTAGAAAGATTTATTTTGTGCAGGAAATTGATGTTTAGTGTATACTGGTATATGCGTGGTTATATTTGGGCACTGCCTTATGATAGAGGTGTAATTATTGTTACAATCTGTTTCCAAATAAGCGGGAATATTATCAGCCCAAATACCCAATATAAAGAAATATTAAACATATCTTGGCCAGGTGAATCGAACCAGCATGAACTTGAAAATCCATGGATAATTTTCCCTCCAATCTCCCGTAGCTTGAAACGACAAAACTCGATCTTGCTTTTGGAAATCTAGGATCACCTCATCCTCCTGACACACCTTTCGTGCAGATGTTTGATGGAGGTTGGACGGTAGGGTCAATATCTAATAACTCACAATAAACACACCCCGTTGAGAGGAAATTCATGGGAATCAACCCAAGTCCACCCTAGGGATGGTATGGTTTATGAGCGAACAAGGACCCGAAAAAATCGCAAAATGACTTTTATAAAATGATTGTTTCGCTAAACTTTGAACTTTGGTTTGTATATTAAGCCAGGTCTTATGATTTTGTTGACAGACGAATCTTGATATTTCATTCTGCATGGAAACTGTTATCTTTACCAATCCATTTGTTTAACTTGCATTTGGGAACACCATTGCATTGCCTTACAGACAACTTACATTTTCATCCTCGACACAATTTTTTTTTCAACTGCAGGATATTTTTCTTTATTTATCCTTGCTTATATATCCAAGTTCATGTATATGGATCCTATTTTAGCAAAAAGTTAGATCGGCATTTGCAGCTTTTCAATCGACTTAGAAGTGGAATCGTTATGAAACTCGCCAATGGGCGTGAAAGTCATTATTTTGTAAAATTGTTCATTTTCAGGAATTTTGAAGCAAATTCATGTTCTGTAATGCAGGTGTGACAGAATCGATTTAACAAGCTGTCAGCCAAATGTATCATTTCACAATTTTTGTGTACGAGTTGAACTTGATTGTTCATACTTTGAATCCTTGCTCTGCGTAATTCAGCAGGCGTCGAAATCGTTATTGGTAATTTCATCTCTCAATTGAAAGGGTCACTTTATTTGAAATATTTGATAAAAGGCGAAATAAAGAATCGGCCAGATTATTAAAGCAAACTTCAAATTCGGAAGATTGATGAGGTGTGAAGTAATAGCGGATCCGTTCACACTTCTTTAGGGGCAGGTTAAGAGGGTCATCGCCCGCTCCTGTCAAATGTGGCCTAAATCTGGGGTGAGAGAGAGAGGGGGAGGGGGAGAGAGAGGGGGGAGAGAGAGAGAGAGAGGGGGGGGCGGAGAGATGGAGAAGAGGGAGGGGGTATGGGAAAGGAGGATATGACAGAGTGGGGTAGGGGAGGAGATGGAGATGGGGGTGGGGAAAGAGCTACAGATTAAATACAATAATAAACCATAAACCAAAAAAGAAGTCAACTAGAGAGAGATAGAGAGAGAGAGAGAGAGAGAGAGAGAGAGAGAGAGAGAGAGGGACAGACATACAGACTGACAGAGGGAGAGAGGGCAGGGGCAGGGGCAGGGGCAAGGAGGATATGAGAGAAAGAGGAATGGGGGAGAAGAGGTAGAGGGGTATGAGGAAGAAAAGGTGAAATGGGGAGACATGCAACAGAAATAGGAGTGATGTTTTCGGGCGAAATGAATAACAAAAACACGATGAATGAAGGGCCTCGAGAGCTTATTCAAAAGCGACTTGTTCGTCGTTTTTTCACATAGAATGTGACGTTTTTATTTTCAAAGTTTCATTGTTCTTTTAATCAAATAAAGTTTCGAAGTTATTCTTTACGTGAACACTCCGGGCGGCAATACTTGAAGCGGTGTCAGCAAACACTCGCACCCTTGTGCTCTCTTGAGGGAGGGTTTTAGCCCATGTAGACATTTCCTGAATCACCATATCTTAAAATGAACGGAATGGAATAACTAATTTATCTGATAAGTCGTGACATGATATGAAGTAAATATTGGAGTACCCGCAATATTTACATGATAAACCGCGCGTGAACACCATTTTGTAGACAGTGACATGCTTCCGGTAGACAAGTCCTCTTCATTTTCTTGTTATTTCATCATGTTCCCCTCGATATCCTCTGAATATATATATGAGGTGCCTTTAGCATTTGAATCGTCAGGGATGAGCACTTGACGCCCAGCTTTGTATGCATTGCATGCATCGCCAATGGCTTGAATATTCTTGAATGCATCTTTCAACAGCTATTTGAATACGGAAATTAAAGCTTTCCGCAGCGGCAGACCTGCATCACGGTACGTATGGAAGCATTGAAGTACGCTTAAAAACGATCATGTGTGTCGTGGATTTTTGGACCAGGTTCAAAATTTGCAACGTTGTTTTGCTATGTTTAAAGATACGGGACGTGACGTTCATGACCTGAAACCATAAGAATGACTAAACGAAGAACTAAAGAATGTTCTTGTACGTGTTTATACACTCAGATCTTGAGCACAAAAAAATTATCACCAGCCTTCCACTCGCTAAGATTTGATGATTGTGACCCATGACGTGAACTTGCATTCCCAGTCTCTACAATTTGTGTCCGGGGTCAAGATATACCTGCCTTTGGTCACAAATGTTGCGTCCCAAGTCGCAAATTGTATGACGCACGTTACCCTTTTTATAACATACTTCAGTGCTTCCATATACATGATACACATCTTCCTTCGGAAACATTCGCCATGATGTGACGTTTGTGACACAGGAAATGACGTCCGTGACAACAGAACGTGAACTTGCATTCCCGGTCGCTAAAGTTTGTGCCCCTGGTTACAATATGCTTGCCTTTGGTCAAAAACTTGGCGCCTCAAATCGCAAATTTTACGACGCACATGACCCTTTTTAGCGTACTTCATGGTTTCCATACATATCCTTCCCACTGATTCGGTCATGATGCGGTTCTGATTAGTCATCATTCCCAGAAGATTTCTGCTTTGAACACAGCAGGACATTGCTAGTCTGCAAGCACATACCTTAGACATGCTGTGTGTGTGATGTAGTCACACAATGCATACCCTGTATCACGCTCTGCGCATGCACACACCGAAAGCCTAGGGTATGTGCTTGCAGACTAGGACATTGCGGTGGTTTGAACCCACTCTACAAGGGAGGGGGGGGGGGGGGGGGGGGCTAAGATACCCAAACCTTGGTCAAGTTTATCAAATCATGGTCAAACGGGGCTTTATTCATCTGTATATCTGTAAAAAAAAAAATAATAATAATAACTGGAATCCGATGCTACCTTCTATTGCTACTCAAATCAGAACCTGAAGTGTTGCTCATGCACGAAAATACAAATGTTTTATCACACAGTAAAAGTGATGAATACAGACTTCTCATGTACTGTAGAAGGGAGAAATTGTTCTCAAACCCAGTTCACATTTTTAACTATATTGAACACCCAGGGACTACTGACTGGTCTTATATTAGGTTCTCCATCTGTTTCCCCGTCATTTTTTTTTTGTATTTTGTATTTTTGGTATTATATACGGCCACAAAGATTACTGGTGTGTATGTAAACTTGAATGTAACGGGTTTAATCAACTTGAACGTGAGAGTGCTTTATTTCGTGAGCTTTCTTCTATTCAAATGCGTGTACAATGAATTCGGCTTGCTCAATAGTGCTCACACCTTCTCCAAATATCCTAGCACTATTATGAGTATACAAAATCGAACAAAACTGATTTGTGTTCCAGTACTCGTCTAATCAATTTTTTCATGTTTTCCCCTGATTCATGTAATGGTCATGATCTTCGCAGTAAGGAATGTTTCTTATTTGCCCCCCCCCCCCACCTCCCAATCCGTTTTGGAGCTCCATGCCCACAATGACTATACCTAAAGGAAACTTTATTAAAATTATACATGGCGTAACCATAGCAACACAAGTATTATTTGTGGAGTGTGAGGAGACACGACGCTGAATATTGATTTTAGATTCATTCATCGTTGTATGCATAATGTAAATCAAACAACAACGGAGTGTGCTGTCTAGGGGTAAATGCGCGACATTCAAGTAATAAATAGTCTCATAGTTATGTCTCTTATTATGTACTAGGGATACATATGAATACACTATGTGCATAGTTCCTTAGGGGAAGGCAAAATTTAAAAAAACGAGCCCCCCCCCCCCCACCCCCACCCAAGCATTTTGATTGAAAATTGAATAAAAGTAAAACAAATACATAGAATAAACGAAAGGAAACTATATTGTGTGTTTTTATTACGATATCCAACATTCATTAATATATTGTTGTAAAGGGAAATTTGTCATTCACTTACAGACTTTTATCCTCGTATCGATAACATCTAAATATTTTCTGACTGCAAGTGAGGATAATGAGCTATGTTATCATGGTTACAGCACGTATTAAATCATGAGATTTCATCAAATTGCATTGATATCAATGTTATATTTAATCAGTGTACAAAGACAGGGTCATCAACTTGTTCTCTGCCTCAGTTTAATAAGTGTTATCTGATGACAGTGAATTGAACGAAATCAGGAAATCTGAACAGGAATTTAATTTTCATGAAATTTATGAAATTTATGAAATTGGAATAGATGTATTCTCATGACGAATGTATGGTAGAGAATTGATATGGCTTTCCTCGGTGTATCAGTATATTTTTATCAACGTTTCTAATATGCATATTAGTTATTATTGATTTGCCTTCCAGATTATAAAGCAGTAAGTAAAGTCACTCCATCATACCCAGACATTCCCAAAGAGCGTATATACCATTTGACAAACATGTTTACCCTCGGCGCTACATTTCCATGGACATAAAGTAGCATTATAATTACCCACCGTGACCGTGAACGGTTTGAAGGCACACACCCATTAGTAATTTGTCACATTTTTGTCGACTGCAGGAGGACAATTCATTCCATCCGATGCATGATTTCACTCTGTGGCTCATACACATTTCCTCTTCAAGGGTGTTATAATTATGTTTAACACCATGCCCCCCCCCCCCC
>BQKZ01001143.1:20052-31481 GCA_036244855.1 Temnopleurus reevesii | reverse complement strand
ATAGCGCGCGTATCCACTCTGCGGAGTGCTCAAGGCGCTTTAAAGAGGAAATATACACAACATTATCAAATGACACATGTTGAAAACGAATTAGCAACTAGCTATTTATGAAGCAGTTTAAATAGTTGACCGAATGTCTTTCCATATACACCCAATCTTATAGCAGCCTAATTTACAGCCTGGTTTTCTTCTAGATCACCACGTAATTTTGTTTTCAGCTAGTTTAGACCCAGTTTCATTGATGCTCCCTGTCTTGTTGTCAATTGGCAAAGAGGGCGTACTTTATAGATTCACCAATATTGAACATTGATCAACTCTGACCATTGGAGGGGATGGTGACATTCCTTGAATAAATATACTCCGGTGATTCTTTATATAGGTTGGAGAAACATTTGAACAAATTTTCATATAATAAATTTCACAGGTTCCAGCGATATTTTTGGTATCTGTGTAATTTCGAATATCTACAAACGCTTGACAGATTAAAGTGTCCTCAAATAAATTTTTTTCTGAATACTTAATAATTAAGAATAATTAATAATTAAGAAGTTTCAGCAGTTCTCTTTATTTATTTACTTAATAATTAGACTAAAATCAGACGTCATAGGTTGTACATAACAAACAAAGCTTGTATACACTCACAGTCATGTAGTATTTTGTTAAAAAATTGGATGATAATCAATGATAATAGAGTAAAATTAGTATATAAGTTTACTGTCATTACATTTAATTTCTTATGTATAAAGGTGTGGCGATGGCTCAAGCATATTGCTTATTCCATTTTATTGTATCTATTCTCTTATGCTCATATACACGGATGCATATAAATTATTACGATCACATTTATCATGATATTGTACTCGTGCTTCAATGTTTTTCGTTAGATGTTACATTATATGTCACCGAGGAATAAAAGAAAATGTGTCTTCTGGAAAAGATGCAAACAATATTTTCTTCACTACACACAAGACTGTTAGGGAATATCAATTAGAAATAATCGTCCGTGCTTCGGTGCGTGCCTGTCGTGATATTTGATATCCTCTACTTTTGTTACGTTTTTTCTTGACATCTTTATGCCATGGGAATCAAATCAAATCAAATGTAAATCAATAGTAATGAGACCTTTTAACTGCATTTTCAAATAGAAAATAAAGAAGAGGTCCAAATAAAACCAATACCATATACATTCCAAACAATAGCGACGATAATTGCAGCAAATTTGCAATACATAAAATGAGTGTATCAACGAAGACATAGCAAATATAAGACAAATACGTCCATAAATGAATACGTTATAGAGACATCCTTTTAGCGCCATAGCGGTACACTCGTCGGTCTGCGNATATGTTATAAATCTGCTGCTTGCCATGTTATTTTATTTTAATCGAGTAAATTCTTGTAAGTTATTATCTTATTATGTATATATAATCTTTACTTTCTTTTGTATGTTGTGTATATATTTTCCTTTTTATCTTGTATTTGTTGAGTTATCTTTTATGACGGAAATAAAACAAACAAACAAACAAACAGACACAGCATAGTATATCAACGTGTCTACTAACTAATTATTAGATAATTGTGAACTGGATCTATTAGAATGTCGTTCCAGGGCTGACCATGTTACCATAGAATGAAAATTATATAATGACTGATCAAATAATCATTTGAGTAAATATAGGGTAATGAATCATAAATAGTGTGTGACATTATTCTTTTGAATAATTAGTTGTTTCAATTCCGATCAAATTGTAAACATAATAGCTTTTATATAAACTGAAAGATAATCTAATTAGAGAAACCAAAAACATTTTGTTCCTTTTAACGTTGTGTCGGCAATTTACAGTGAGAACTTTGGGTCTTTTCTAGGTAAGTTCATCTACAGGGATATTTTTTTTTAAATTGACATGATAATGTGTTCCAACTGTCTTGAAGATTATTTTTCACAAAATTTCCTTCAGTGGAAAGGAAAAATAAAAGGACAATCATTCACAAAAATTACACATAGATAGACACATCTTGTCTGTTTTGATATCGCTCAAACCCTGTAGTGCATTTGACGTAGACGAGGCTACTGCTTTTCCACGATGAAATTCTGATCAATAGGCGGGCTTACGAATAAATGTAAATTCTATGTATTCTTAGTACACAAAGATTGGTCTTGAAAACCGGAAAGCTTACAATAACTAATGTATGCAAAGTGGATTCCAAGTATTTTAGTTCGATTATTACTAACCGGTCTGAAAAACATTGAATATATAAACCGGTCAATTTCACATGGGATGAAAAGTGTCAATTGTCGTCGAGCCCAAATTTCTAACGCTTTATAGGCAATCTAACATGTCTAAGGCAGATTCAAGAAATAATCGAATTCAATGTTAAAAATGATTTACTCACAAGTTCCCCGGACTGCATTTGAATTGACAGATTCCTCACTCGCCAGAGATGTCGACTTTTCGATACTGTAATGGTTTGTAGAATAGAGCATCTTCACTGTAAAAGGATTTGATCTCAGAAGAAAGAGCAATGTCCCTGGTGAAGTGATATCTGGCAACGCAGTGAGCGCTTGCGAGAGTAATTCAAATGGCCGACATAGCATCCCCTTTTATCATGTGCGTTCGAGGTTGCACTCAAGGTATATAACGTAGTTTTAACAAAGAAAAGAACGAAATAAATTGAAAGAAAGAACATTGAAAGAGGAATGTAAATAAGGCTTGGGCATTCTTGTGAAATCATCAGAGCGTGTGTATATGTTGATGAACAATGGATGAACATTCAAAGTAAATTGAAATAATTGTTACCTTGATACTGAAAGTTTCTTCGTTAAACTTTGAAAAATTGCATTTTTATTAATCTTTAAAAAAATGTATCTAAAGTAAGCAGAAACAGTCAAAAACAAATTCCATGGAATGCCTAAAAGAATTGATTTTAGAAAGTTGTTTTGATAGCGGACGTGTCGAGTAAAATACGAATGAATTGTATGAATGATTGCATCGTAAAAAGTGTAAATATCTTATTAAATTTTATAAACAGAAAAATAAAACTGTGATGAAGTAATAAGTTAACTATGATAACGAAGATAAGGATATCTTTCCAATTTATTGTACAGATTATTCGTCATTTGCCTATGGCATAGAAATTAGTTACAAACATGACAAAATGTGAAAATGTGGAAAATGTCGAAATATATTTCAAAGATATTTTCATTGTTTCATTGACCATATTCCATATACATTCATGCTGTGAACAGCTAGGTACACCCAGACGGTTTTTTAGCAGTTCTAGACAGTAAATCGAACAGTTAATATTCTCGGGAGAGCATCATTGACTAAACAACGGCTTAGTGTGAATGTGGTACAGTAGTAATCTCAGCGAATATCGAACACAGACAAATATTTTCTGAAACGATTCTCTTCCATGTTTGAAAGTCACAATCAAAACTGTTGGATATAGAAAGAAACATAAACCTTTAAGATTCTTAGATCACATACTGCATTACTTCAAATTCCTTCACATACAATACACTAATCCTCATCCAGATATGTGAGTGTGCATCCACGTTCTTCATCGCATCTCACACACGCACACCCTCACCCACATTGCATACGCACACACTCATGTGCGCCAGAAGATTTGATGGGATGGGGGTGTATCGGGCGGGATTGAAAAGAAGATGATGAGAAAGGGAGGTGAAATATATACATACACCGCTGATTCGCAAACGAGCTGCAAATGCCTGCCCATTTTCAATTTTCCCCTGTTAAACAGTCATCAATTTACGCAGAGATTTTTCGTTGACACATGTGATGAACAAATGCCTGCCGCGGGGAGGGGGAACCCTGGCATATGAAATACAGTCGGCTAGTCTCGATCAGACTAGATGTGTCATTCGCGTAGCGAGCGAGCTCTGCCTGTGAGCGTCTCCAAATTGGCGCTCAAATTGGAAATACAAATTTTTGATGGACTACTCTCGATCGTTGTTCGCTGCTCATTTTGAGACGAATGTTTCATCTTACTTCTTACAAGAAGCCTTGGACAAGTATCTAATGGGGATAAGATTTTGTATCGCTCTTGGGAATTGTTGGAGCCCAACGGGAAGCCCTTCTGGGACATAAAATTGAATGATCGATATTACTGAAACTTGGTAAGTTAAGCTAATCATTTTAGTGCTGTTATTATAATACTATAGTACAAATCTAATAGACAAATTTCGTAATGTAGTAAAAACATTTTGTGTTTCCCCCATACATCAGATTGTCTGCATGGCCAGCCTACATTAGCGTTACTAGGTCGGACAGACATTGGTGCTTGTCCGACCTAGCATTAGCCACTTTATACAATGCACATATTTTATATGATGTGATGATGTGACGAATCATTTTGCCATTCAATATTGGACAAAAGTGTATATATTACCAAAGTTGTCTATTAGATTGAGCATAGTTTATAAAATATCATCATGTCTATACAGGATTGACTTCCACTGCAAAAATTGGAGTGTTTAATATATAACCAATTTGGTTTTCATTTCAGAGAAAAAATGTTTAAAACAACAAAAGCGAGGAATGGCATTGTGGGCAGTCTAACACAGAAATGTAATAAAGTGTACCTTGTTTATATCATCAAAATATATATATAATACCATAGGTCTTGGATCTTATACCCTTTTCTGGAGTCACACATTATGAATGTTGATTGGGTGTTAATTTAAACCCCCTATTTTTGTTTAGCTTTGATTTGTTTTGTTTTGTAGTGTAGCGTACTATATAGATGTCCATGCGATATAGCATTATAACTGTATGATGTTTGCTGATTTTAGATAATCCATTACAAGGCTTTACAAGGTCGATGTTTGGCATTTTGTTGGTATTGTCATAATTGTTGTCAACAAGGCAATTACTTAACTGCGAAGCATGTATGCACACTCTGGCAACATCTTCGTGTTATCGGAACACAGCAACAATGACTGAAATCCTTCAACATCATTACAAAGAAAGGAGAAGGCAATTGCGATCAAGAAAGCATGCCAAAGAAATGTTAGAAATGAATGGTGGCATATAAAGTCTTGAGTTGGCTTTAGAAGAAGGTTATTTAGACATGAATGCTGCACAAGAAGTCCTCGTTTGGAAGCACACGAATAGATCTCACCTTTCTTCACTCTATAGAAAGCGCGTGTAACGGTGAATGAATGCTTTCAAATGACCTTGCTTTAGATGCATGCGAGGAATCTTGTTGAAATGTTGGCGCCCGCCTTTCTGTTATTGTTTTTCGTTCTGGTTTTCTGTTATGAAGCATGAGCCGCATTGAGCAGCAGTCATATAAGCAAAGATCTTGTCTCCAATATGAGATGTGGAATCAAGATAGCGATCGGGATGCGCTCCGGATGACGGGAAAGAGCTCCTCTGGAGTCTTTCATATTGAGCGATTCCATCTTGTAATAATGAAAAATGTATGATGCGTGCAAAGGATGTGAGGAAGAGGAGGGTTGGTGGGTTTATGTTACATCTTCAAAGTCAAAAGTCATACACCAAATACACTAACTCTCAAATGAGCATATATAAATTGTAATAACAATTATTTTTTTCTTTTTGAGCTGTTAATGGGTACAACAACTCTTCCAATTAATGCTGCCCTATAAACAGGTGAACTTTGAATGAGCTTGAAAGCCGACATCCGAAAAAAATATTTGCTTCTTGATCTAAATGATATCTAATAAAAATGAATAACTGACCATTTTTTTCTACCAGTCATAATATACATGTATATACCACTATATCTAAGATGTTTGTAGAGAAGTATGAAAAACTAATCGATCTGTCTCTTTTTGAACAGCCGCAAGTTTAGGGTTGAAAAAAAAAGCTATTTCCATGATGGCAAATTTCTGAATGGGCTACCGAAATCGTTGTCAAAACGTTATTTCATTCATGAGTATCTATCCTCGGATGTTGTTTTCAAATACTTTGCTCTGCATATTATGATGATGTATTCAACAATTATGACATTTTCTAAGATAGCACCTCCCTTTTCCCCGTCAGTAACAACTAATCTCTCACATTTACGATCGAATTGACGTCAAAAGTGGGAAGGCAGCTGCTCTGTTTTCTGAGACCTTTATACGGATTTTGTCCCTTCGCACAAACGACAAGCTTAGAGTGGCACTTGTGTTCTTGTGACCAAAAATAAGAGTATTTTGTCGACTGATCTTCTATTGTGATACATCTAGAAGTCAAACTCGATTGCAATGTGAATCAATATATTAATCCTGTGTACTTTGTAAGAGTTGATTTGGAAGTGTGGGAGAGAAAGTCTGAGGGGTTAGATGGATGGGGTGTGGGGTGGTGGCTTGATGGGGGATAGGTAGTGCAATGAATAGTAATGTTTTTGCAGTGGCGCCAGAGCGGTTTCCTTGCGCAAAATTTAGGGTGGCAGAATATTTTCTTCGAACAACAAAAGCATTCAGGTGACATTATGTGTGTGTGGGTGTGGGTGTGGGTGTGGGTGTGGGTGTGGGTGTGGGTGTGTGTGTATTGTGTGTGTCTCTCTCTCCACTCTCTCTGTGGCTGTGTGTCTATGTGTGTGTGTATATGTGTATGAAGAATGATGAAGGATAGTGAGTTCGTCTAGCGAAAGAAAGAAATATAGGGAACGCCAAGAAATGTTAACACTAATCGCGATGATATATATACTTGGATGCGACAAACCAGTGAGGTGTCACAGTGACAACTCCCTGGACAAACAACATTGGAATATAATCGACATTATCGACTTCTGAATACAAAATATCCATGACATGCTTGGCAACTTCTTCTATCCTAAATATGCTAAAGATGACCTTAAATAGCGTGCATGAATATACTAATGATTATTGTATGAATATTCTGTTGATACAATACTCAATTAATGTGTCTTCAGTATAAGAGACAAATATAATCATATCCCTATATTCATTTCCATCTGAATGAAACCTGACGCGTTCATTTCCAAGTTGCTGTTGCTACTTTTTCCTGTATTTTGTTCCTTTTATCTGAAAACAATAAAAAAAGTAATCATATTTCATAACCAAAATAGTATGCGGAACAATTTGTTTATGTCGAAATAAATGTAGGTCAGCAGTTTCCATGAACTGGAATAACCGGATCTTGATAATTGCTCGGTTGTTTGTTCTTTAATTATTAATATTCAGCATTAGTATTAGACAGAATAACAGGTAAATCATTGCCGATTTGTAAATCATTTAAATTATCACAATATGTCTACCTCTCAATTCTGACATACACGTATTAACTTCACGTGATATGTATACTTATCCATTATGTATATAGTAGAAAAGTATATCGTGATATTTTTCCATTTGATTGCAATTATAAAGCTATTGATTATATAAAATGGCTATGAATGTAAGATGAATACCATACATTAATTAATAACATTCATCGAAATGTGTATCGCTGTTCTTTTCCTAAAACTCATACAGCCGTAACGAGTGTAATGTTGACTTCATATATGTCACCATAATGCTGACTGCACCCCCATGACGAATGCCAACATAGAGCATTTTTTGGCAGGGGATATTGTCTATTTCATTTAGTCTGATCCAATAGTATGAGACATAAGATCTGGGAGACGATTTACTTTGAAAGGCAATTTTCTCAATTTGAAAATCAATTTCGGTCTCAATGTTGGGTTCAAGTTTAGTCCAATAACACCCCAATAACACAATCTAAATTCATCTTGAGAGCAATAAAATGTTTGATTTGAAAGGACTTGATTTGATTTGATTTGATTCACGTTTATTTGTAAGGTATGAAATAAAAATGAGTTCAGAAGAGGTCGTAATTATGCTATGACAGGATAACCCACGAAAGTCGATTGTAAAACTTAAATGTATTTCCGATAGAAAATGGTAATGAGTACTGAACAGGTTCTCTAATTTTGTTTTTCTTCAGTTTGCCCATCGTCCGAGAAATGAGAGATATAATTTCATTTTTCGAAATATTTTCTCGTAAAACTGCAATGTTTTTTGTCGACTAGAATATAAATTGATCAAAAGGGTTTAACGAATTACATGTGGAAAAAAGGTAAGGAATTGGAAGTATGAGGAATAGTCTCAAGTCTATAAAGCAATGATGGGGAACTGGTAAGAAAGAAAACCACGATATAAAAAAGAAGGGGTGGGAGGAGGCGAAGAAAGACATAATGTTCACATAATACAGCCATTTACGTCGAAGCATCACATAAGTCATGTCGGAAAATTGCAATATAAAAAAAAATCTTATCCAGAAGGATATTTTAAATCTATAGCAATAAAGATAACTTAACGTAGAATTGATATCTGAAAACAAAGTAATTGTTATCGAGTCAATCCTTCTCGAAATATGTGATTTCCTTGACGTATCTCGCACGGCATTATACAAAGAAAGGCTGTATAACAGAAAGACAATGTAATATTTGTATCTATCATATTCTATGCTACCTTAAGAGACACAGGAATTGCTGATGAACTAGATTTGACATGGGGAAATAGCCTGCTATTTTCGGAACGTTACAATAGCGGAGAACATTAATGATCATAATGAATGAGGCATGGCTTAGAGATAATGGGATATTTGATCTACCTAATAACCATTCTCTGTAAGCTATATTGGCAATTTATTATTTCCTCTGATCTTTCTTAGACTAGAGCAAGCACAGATTCATTCCAGGCAGTTTATTCCGTGATTCCTAATGGCAACCTGGATAGGGGATCCCAACCTAACGGATTTGTAACATAGTTGTTTGTATACAGAGTGTATAGAAAATGTATACATTGAAACTATCTGTCAAATATTTATGTCAAACTATTATCAGAGGATGACTGTATATAAATTCACAAGCTAGCGTTGGCTAAACGCATGCCATGGGCATATAAATACGGACCCTCAAATAAAGTACTTAAATTAATATACTACGCGTGTGTTGGATGTTCACGTGAATGTGTGATTGCTCCTTAAAATCGCATTCTTTAACTATTATGTCTGGTTGAGAGGTATCAACACCTTTTTAAAGAACATGATTAACAAGCACTCTGAGTAGAAGGGGCAAATGATTTGGACTAGGTTAATGACTACAATTGAAGCATTCATATTAGCTAGATTTTTATGAATTATATTTATTTTCCTCTTATTCTGCGGAGAAAAGTTGAACAGTGGTTGCATCTGTTCAATGAATTAAAAGGAATTATATTTTCATGCGTGATCATGAAGCTATGGTAAGGGCTTGAAAGAAGTTATTCACTATATCTAATTTCTTTGTCCATTCTGCTTATAGTAAATGTTTGATCGATATGTGTGTAGTAACCATGGTAAAGTACGTTATAATTGCTCTATTATAGTCTACGCTCAACTGTTCAGTGTGTAATTGCATGGTCCTCGATCTATCCCCAATGTTCGAGTGTGCTCAACCTACTAATCCGGAGTTATGAATTTCTAACAAAAACCCTACTTAATTGTCTTCGTTAATTATAAATCTCAATCTCTTGTTTGTCTCGTGTAGTGAATTTTTCAACGATTGAGCTAATTTTGCGACGATCTCGGTACGTTGCCATGGTTTCCCTGGCTATTATATTACACAACATTTCTCGGAGGACTCCTGTGCAGCACATTATTATTATCATTTTGATTTTGTAGATGTCGATACTTCACTTCGGTACAAAGGTTCTTTCCTAGTCTATTCATTTAATGATAATACTATGACATCTCTTGTTTTCGGTAACTAGAGAATGTCCTTTAATTGCCTCCAAGTATATAACATCAATACTATGTACGTCAACGTTTCTGTTTTTCTCGAAAATTATATTATAATATGGTTGAACGGATAATTGAACCAATTGATTGTCTAGGTTTAATCAATGATTAATAATTTGACGTTATTCATTGAAATATGAATGATTACGCCATACCAGAAAGCTCTACCAACTATCATTTTAATTAAACTTTCTTCAAGCAAAGGGTACATTTAAATTGGACTGTATTTCGAGGGTAAATTACATTCGCTATTTGCTTGTATTGTAATTTATTTGCCTGTATTTTACTTCAAGCGTTCATTATTTGGTGACTCCAATATTTCTTGCCAATGGCACTGGAACCAGATTCACAAAATATTTAAATCTCTCAACCGGGAAAAATCGCCACATGATATGACTATCGATCTTATCTCTCTAGTTTTTTTTTCTGTTTATTTTTTTATTTTGTTTTGTGTGAAATAACTTTAAAAATCAGAACATATCTCAAATGCACCATCGTCCTGTAATATATATTATTCCCATATCACGAAAAAAAAAGAGTTTATACAGCTTTACCAATTAATAATGTTGAAACTTGAGAAAAACCAATGAAATCAACTTGGAGAGGTGTAAAGTTCAGTACCTGTATCTCTATGGAAGGAGGACAATACAATATACAGTAGTTAATATTTCCGGGAAGGTGAATTATACTGGTATTGACAATAGGTCTCTACATTTAATGTCGTAATATGAATGTGCTCTACCTTAAATGTCTATTATTAAAATATGGATCATACACCTGTCAATTTGAAGGGATTTTTAATAACGGTAACTCGTGGTTGAAACTAATTGTCTCAGAAGTGACCAAAACGCGGGCACATGCCAAGAGTTTTTTTGCTGTTGTTTCATTTTTGTTTTGGGGGTTAGGGTGGGGGTGTTTGTCATATGTTTGTTGTTGTTGTTGTTATTGTTGATGTTGTTGTTTGTGGTTTGCTTGTCAAGTGATTATGGATTACTGAAAATCTTTATGCTTGTCAACACATCATAGATGAAGAATCGTTAGTCTAAGTCCCCGGTCACATAGGACCCCGGAAGCAACACGATTCAACACGACTCTTTGTTAATTCACAGTAACTGCCTCCGAACAAAGAGTCGTGTTGGATCGTGTTGCTTCCGGGGCCCTATGTAACCAAGGCTTTAAGACTTGCTATTTCAAAAGTTCAAAGTTCAAAATTTCAAATATCAAACAGTAAATGCTCTTTTATTCACATGGTTCAAGGTAAAACAGCTGCCACCGGATTTATTCTTTTGTATTCGTATTGACATCTTCTGTCATATTTACAATTTTGCTTCAATTTCATATCGATCGTCTTCTGTATATCAAACGATGCGATGTTCCCCTGCTTGTGAATATATATGTGCATTGTTCCAGCTCCACATTACTTTGTTCGGGCAATATTCTGCTACTCTTCTGTAATTTTCTGCATATTCCTGTTGATGAGAATTTTTATCCTTAGATTGCTTCAACTTGCTTCAAATTTGTATTTTCTTTTGTTCTTTATAACCCCTCCCGTCTCTCTCTCTCTCTCTCTCTCTCCCCCTCTCTCTCTCTTCCCCCCCCCCCCCCCCCCCCCCCCCCCCCCCCCCCCCCCCCCCCCTCCCTCCTTTCCCC
>BQKZ01001143.1:0-19861 GCA_036244855.1 Temnopleurus reevesii | reverse complement strand
GTTCAATATCATAACAATTACGGTTTGTGTGTAGATTTTAATCACTGTATGAAAAATAAGATTTTAAACGTGAAATTCTAGAGTAATATCTAAATCCTGGTTGATCAATTTTGCAATATATCACCCCAGAAACAGATCAATATACCGGCCAAGATGTCTTTGTGATCCAGCTGTTTTCACTGGCACGTTGCTGAAAACAATCGAGAAACAGTCACGAAACATTGTCAGGTCACTTGGAAACCAATTGTGATGTGTGTCGATCTTTGAGCGTCCATAACAGGTTTCGAATAAAAGACAATCCGTGTGCTCTTGAAAGGGATTCTGTATGAAGAATATCCTCTTTCATGCTGGCAGCATAATTATCATGTGAATTGGTTAAAAGGAACCTTATGAAAATCTAACATTCCGATATGAGTTTGAGTATTACGCAACTGTGAATGATAATGGTGAACTCGCAATATATCTTTCGTAAAGTTAGACCTTCTATGACACAGGGGTGTCAATTGTTACTTTTTTTTTGTTATTGTTATAATTTTCTTGAACTTAATCACAATATCTACTTGATCTAATTGGATAACTCAGTAGAACACCATGAAGTGTTGAACACATAACACAACTAATAAGAGTATTGGGTAATAAAAATAAACGATCATGATCATGATTATGCAATATAGCATTATGTAATTTGAGTTTTTAGCCATTCACACCGGGGAATAATTGAGGGCAGACGCTGACCTCTCCTATTTCAATTTTTTAAAATTTGAGTTACGTCCATAAACTTCGCTCTACCTGTTACTCGTCTGGTGTCGGTCTATATAGTGTGACTGTCCATTGTGATGAAAATTGTTTATCTTCTTTTGACTCTTTAACTCATCCTCAAAATGGCGAACATCAAACAAATTGACGTTCGAACTGTATTGGAAATGGACCTCCACTGTCAATATCGCAACAAGGCCAGCAGGTAAATGGATTCTACTAACAGTGGAATGAATTGATTTAATGTACTGTTTGCTGACCGTTCATGGACAGTTCTATTTTTGAAAAAGAATGTCAATGAACTTCAGACATGTAATTGAATAGAGATGGTTTTCAAATTGACGTTCGAACTGTATTGGAAATTGACCTCCACTGTCAATATTGCCCCAATGACATGAAGATTTCTTTTATAACATTGGAAGGAATTGATTAAATGTACTGTTTGCTGACCGTTCACGGACAGTTCTATTTTTGAAAAAAAAATTGTCATTAAACTATGGGATAGAATTGAGATGGTTTTCAAATTGGTGATCTGCAGTGGAAATGGACCTCCACTGTCAATATTGCGACAAGGACATGAAGATGGTTTCTGCTAACATTGGAAAGAACTGATTTAATTTACTGTTTGCTGACCGTTCACGGACAGTTCTATTAAAAAAAAAATATCAATGAACTTCAGACATGTGATTGAATCGAGATGATTAACAAATTGATAAACTGCCTTCGAAATGGACCTCACCTGTAAATATTGCGCCAAGGGGAAAGGCTTCTGATACCAGTGCAGTAGAACGAATTTGATTTAAGATACTGTTTGCTGACCGTTCATGTACACTTATTTTGAAAAAGGGTCGTTAAACTTGAGACATGGATCTAATTTAGCATGATTTATCTGCTCTGGTTTCAAAGTTTGATCTTTCAAATGGATAATGGCTTCATGTTACATCTCTGGAGAAAGGGTCTCCCAGACCAAACCTAGACATACCACAGACTTGTGAGGGCTTTCTAATTACATTGCCTCGAATGTCGGGCATCTAAATTTAGTATAATGATTGTTTGGCCCAATTTGGAACACCCCTTTGCTTACAATCAGAGTACCAACACTTGAATGAGAGAATGAGAGAGGTTTTTCAGACGTATATAAAGGATTATTTTCGTTCCGAAACTACCCTCCAACGTCCCAATCCGAAAGACGTGTTCTGGGCTCGAACCCACGAGCCAGTAAACACGTTGTCTGCGCCAAAAAGTTTGTTTTGATTGAAAGCACAAAAATCACACCAACAGATAAAAAAAAGCAGCTTGAAGTAAATTGGACAATAAGTAAGAAAATTATTATCATTTCAATTTTATAACTGACCGGTGATTTTCATCCAAAATGGCAAAATTTCGTCATGTGATATGACGTGTGTCATGCATTTCTCTAACACTAGTTTATTATATCTTCTTTTTTTTAAACCCCGGGGTTCGAACCCAGAGCACGTCTTTCGGATTGTGACGTTGGAGGATAGTTTCAAAACGAAAATCATTTATTTACGTCTGATCTGTTTGTCTGATTTTTCTGCCTTTAATCAAAGCACGAATCTTCTTGCCCAGATCAAGTCTTTTAACTTTTAGATTACACGTCTACACCGTACATACATAAACTAGGGTACATATTTGTAATCAATGCATCAACAGCTGGACCCTAGGGTTCAAAATTGTACCCCTTAAGTACGAAATTGTATTCCAGCATGGAGTACAATTATGCACCTACGTGAAACAACATTGTATCCTAGGGGTACAAAGTTGAAACCGAAGGGTCCAAAATTATATGCTGTGGTACTTGTGCCCCATCATGGAGTACAATTCTGAATTTTGGGGAACACTTTTAACCCTTCAGAATTCAAAATGTGCTGCATCTATGGGTACATATTTCTATCCTTATTTTTCTTTGTGTGATCCGCAATTAATAATGGTCGTATATAGCGCTCATGTTGTCCGCCATGATTTGGTGTTCAAGACACTTTGCACAATCATTATTACCCCGGTCAAAGTCATGATAGCGAACGACGAAACACAATACAAATGCAAGCCTATCAACGAGCATACTCATTTACTCATTTACTATTAGTGTTCGTCGACGAAGAGCGGTGTCAGGAGTGGGATTTGATCATTGAGATTGTCGTACACTGAACACACCATCGACCATAGGTATATAAATACTACATGAATACTCGGTTATTAAACGCTATTATAACGTATTGTTCATATGTACATGTATGTTCATCCGTTTATACTTGCATATTTCCCACTTTGGCTATGTATGATTACAAAATAGAAACGGAATATGACGTGATAACAGCTAGCAGATTAAACGAAATGAACGTAATTCAAAGTGCCTAATAATTAGCTTTCTTTTGCATTCGCAAAATTGTATCTCAACTGGAGACAAAATTATATGTTTAGAAATTCAAAGTGATGATTTTACATGGCTTAGGCATTCGCAATTGCAACAAAGATATTTTCCCATTAAGCATATTTATCCACTTGTGTAAATATAGATTTTGATACCTTCCATCAATATTTCATCAAAAACAGTCTTTGCTGACATATTTTTCACCTTTACGTTAGTAACCTAGTCACGGAGGTGTATTAGGAGGCCTTAGCTTCGCTTCAGATGATCGTCAACACCTTAATGTTTTCATCATTGAAAGAGAAAATGAGGTCGGCTTTTTAATGAGAATCCTTCTCGCTCGTTAACGCCGATTCACACCTTTTCGTTTTTAGCCTGCGCCGGCTCAGCGTATTTGAACATTATATGCTCCCTTGACGCACAAACACGCAGGTCATACGGTGGACTGACACTCGGCGTACGCTCCTTGAGCGCGATCCGAACGTCAGTCCACCGTCTGATCCGCGTACACTCTAAAAACAAACTAATCAAATTTGATTAGAATCTAATCAAATTTGATTAGGAAAACAATACAAACGGGGACACCTGGAAATCTAATCAAAATGATTAGAAAAATCTAATCATTTTTTTTTATGTGGAAATCTTATTATAATTACGAATAGGAAATCTAATCAAAATGATTAGAAAAATCTAATCATTTTTTTTTATGTGGAAATCTTATTATAATTACGAATAGGAAATCTAATCAAAATGATTAGATTCAATTTAAAAAATCAATACAAGTCACATATGATTATAAATCCATTTCAGAATGATTAGTTTCTATTCATAATAATATCATAAGACGATCTAATCAAAAAACTGATTAGGTTGTTTTAGAGTGTATGATGTGCGTCCAGGGAGCGTTTTTCATTTCCAAAAACGCTGGGCCGACGCAGGCTAAAAACGCAAATGTGTGAATCGGCTTTTAGGTTGATGCAAACATGTTGAAGAAGTCGACGGGTGTGCTATCCTAAATGAAATCAGAGGTGAGATAAGCTTAGCATGGCTCATTGATCGCAAAGTGGCAGTCTTTATATATATTACTGAGAAATAACAATCACTACTACAATTTGATGTTATAGAAATGAAATGCATTTTAGATTCGATTCAGATATCAACAAGATTTATTCAAAAATGTTTTATTATAGAAAGATATTCTTCTTAAAAAAAAGTGGCATCTTTTATAACCTTCTCGTGTCGTTTGTACGAAAAGAATGTTTTATTTAAGGAAGAGGGCTCAAAACTATAGAACTAAGGCAAATGTTAACCTCATTCATGACCGGTAGAAATCCTAATTTGGTATTTGTAACGAATTCGTTTTCAGCAGGGCCTGCAAAACCAGGGAGTGAACTACAAATCTTGGAATCCAGTTTTCATATATTACTTGTTGCAATGTCGGGCACACCTCGGGCAAGCTTTCGGATGGTCAAGAACAACCTTCGTATCCAGAGAACGCATACAATTTTGCATTTATTAGTAAACCCGCCTATACTGGGAGTCGAAATTGGGACAATTATGCGTTCCGATAATGCTGCACTCCAAATAAGGTAAAATCAGAACATGCGCGATTCTTTTTTGGGGAAGATCATTTCATCCAACATTGTGCACAAAATCACTCATCAAACATGCATGTTCCCTTATTTTTCTCGCATTATTTAATAAATATTTTCTCAATTTGTTTTTTTTTTTGTGTTGAGATTGCCCCTTCCTTACCAGCAATTATTCTGTTTGGTACAGCTCTCCGTTGTCCGATATTTCCACGGTCATGATGTGAACTCGAACAGAAGAGTAAATATGACAAAGGAATCACTATCAACTCAGAGCACGTATAGGATCCCGGTACAGAGGAAGATGCAGTTTCAATTATAACTTTTTTCGAAATTCAATTTACGGATATGTTTTTGTGACGCGAAAACATGAATTCGCCACCCTGTTTTTACTACGCGCACATTTTCCTTGTCATCCTTTTTTATTCCTTATTCTACCCGTAGACCTTCTTTCCTTTTTGCTTTAAAGGACGTAATCTCTCTTGTTGGAAAATGGATGACATTTCAACAATTCGACTCTGTTTTAAAGACTAGGTTACAGAAAACGGTGCCAATATCGACAGCAGAAGACGGACGCCAAAGTGAATAAAATCAATGGTAAATTTCAAGAAAAGGATGTCAGATTGTGTAAAAGGACCAAAACGTTACCTTAAACCGTAAAAGGGGAACGTCTTTTCTCACAAATAACGAAATAATTGAAGTAATTTTTACCCAGATTTACGACTTTCTCTAAAATTCGAAGACATTCTATCATAATTCCTTTATTTTTTTGCAAAATTTGACACAANAAATCTATTACGTATGAAATAGAGTTCCTAAAGGTAAAATAAGAACAAAATCAGCATTCATTTCCGATCACGTATAGAGAGTGGGGTCTGCATTCTGCACTAGTTTCAAATCAGGAGGGTACAACGTTGTACCCTTCGTACCAGCTTTCATCACATGGGATTAATTCTGAACCTCATAGGGTATAATGAGGATGCCGGCGGGATGCCGGGGTTCAAATTAGTGACTGGAAAATGGATGACATTTCAACAATTCGACTCTGTTTTAAAGACTATGTTACAGAAAAGGGTGCTAATATCGACAGCAGAAGACGGACGTCAAAGTAAATAAAATTAATGATAAATTTCAAGAAAAGGACGCCAGATTGTGTAAAAGGACCTAAACCGTTACGTTAAATCCTAAAAGAGGAACGTCTTTTCTCACAAATAATGAAATAATCGAAATAATTTTGACCCAGATTTACGACTTTCTCTACAAATTCGAAGGCATTCTATCATAATTCCATTATTCTTGTAAAATTTGACATAATTTTTCCAAAAAAAATATACGTCAGTTTTGGCGTGAAATTCGGGAACTTAATCGTAAAAACGGGCATAAAAAACAACTGCAAATTGTTTGCCTATTATACGTCTTTAATGGGACACTACTCTCCTCACCTTTCTACAATCTACGTTTCCCTTCAGTAATTTATATTTCCTTCCTTAAAATCTGAGTAGGAATATTGCTCTTTCTGTTGATTTTATCGATCTGTTTCTGGCGGTTCACTTTCTCGTGTTTCATGAATGCGTTTTGGATAGCTTCTGGCTATCAGTAAATGAACACGATACTAGTTTCTCTCTTCTCCTCTATCAAGATTCATCTCATCCTATCTCGGCATGCTAAGAGCAATCTCCGCCTCAAAGGACGTAGATTGCAAGTCCATCATGTTTGGGGCGTCTCTCATAAAGTTTAAACAATGTTTGATTCCGTCATAATTTGGTTTTTCACAAAAGAAAAACAAACTAGAATGTGCTCTATAAGTCAATGTACTGAGCATGGCTGGTACAGGGAAAATCGTTTGAAAGGTTTAAAGCTAGTGCTAAGTTCTTAGAAAAGGTTGGTGAAATAATAAGTTTTCTTTATAAGTAGTTTGATGATTTTTTATTTAAAGGCACTATGGTCAAGAACCAAAAACATAAATTCCAAATATATATTTCAATAATTGGACAACCATTGTAAGTCCAACCTCCCTTTTCTCTCATTTTACTTCAATTTACATCCTATACTATACATATCTAACTGTATAACTCCTACTTTAAAAATCACATAACGTACGATGAAATGTTAGTTCAGAAATACCCTTTGCAAAGGGAATCGGACGTATGTAATTTATGAAATTACCTGTACATGTGTAGTAGGAACCATCATGGTCTTGTACTGAAAGCTCGGTTTAAGTTGAACAGAAAAATAAATATAAATATGTATAAGTTTCATAATCATAGCGGGAATGTAACCGGGAAATATTGAGATTTATGATGCGGAGAACCGGCATGAGGAATACTTCATGACAGATATGGGTATAAATAGTCTGAACGGAGATTGAATTAGCACTATCTGGTGCGGGATCATCACCTTAATCACATAATGATATCATTTAATTATGAGAGTTGAGCGTGTATAGTATACGTCCCGCCTCACCCCTCTTACTAATCCAATATGATTTATCCAATATGGATTTCAACGTGCATCTTATGGTGCGGTGATGCTGAGTTGACGGAACGAAATTGAATGACAGGTTTTTCGTATTTATCTTGTTTTGACTGTGACGCAAACATTCAGACAATCTCAAGATTTTTAATCGGTACTGCTTGTGAATTGGAAATGATTTATAGTTTTGGTAGCTCTAGAGTAGCAGCATCTTGTTGGTTAAACATTACGTCTATGATAGTTATGATTTATTTGCTAGCTGCATTACAACACAATATAAAAGGAAAGAATAACCTGTCCTCCAGTGACATTGCAAATCAAATATGTCCCTTGGAAATCCATAATTCCGTCTACAAAATCAAATAGTTGATAATGCAAATCAAAGAATATGCTGATTTGCATGATACATATAGGCGTCTTCCTGAAGCATTTATTAGGTCCGATTGATCGAGAAATTTCTTCTCTAAAATTAAGTTCTTTAAAAGGATTGAGAGGTTACATTCCGACTTATAAGGTTTGCAAAATGCACCATAAAGCTCAACCTTGATATTTGAAGCGAGCTAGAGCGAGAACTTTCCGATGAAAACCCACCCCGCGTCAGATAAGTATGTTCAATAATTCAATGTGTTAAAGATGACATTGGCAGATGACATTGAACATGTGATATAAAGAGGGTAAGATGAGTTATAACGATCGGATGATAGTTGGAAAGGGGGCCACAAGGGGTACAAGATCGATGTTCCCAGCCCTCACTGGTAATGAAACATTTGAATTTTGAATGGGAATTAGCGGCGTCTATGCCGTAGGACCATACATAATTGAAGGAATCGAGCCTCGTTGATGCAGCTGCTTTACAGAAGTTATTGATGGGTAATCAAACAAACTCGCAACATATCAATCACAATGCTCTAGCGATGGCCTTGATTATTCTTGGAAAGAGAAAGCAATTTTATCAAAGTGTATTGATAAGGAGGACTGAACACGGAACTGACCCTTTATCACATTCATAAATCCATCTCTGACGGCAGAAATGAAATACAGGATGGAAGTAATTATACTGAATGATAAAATATGAAAAAAAATGCCGAATAATTTCCCCATACATACCAATACGGAGTGTAAATGAATAATTGCACCACAAAACCTCAGTTTTTTTTTTATTATTTTGTTCATATGACATTGGTTTGGGTGCTTCTTCAAAAGGAAATGTGGGAAACAAATTCATAGACATTCCATCACGTCTGTATGTTGTCTGGAATAAGTATTGTGGTGTATAATAAACAATTCCAAATATGATTTTCTACAAAAGACGTCTAAATGCAAAGAAAATATCAAAAGAATGGATAAATTAAGCTGAATACTTAAAAATATGCTGAGTAAGAATAAACTATTGAACTATTGAACTACGATATTGAACTATTGAACTAAAAATTTCTACTGAATGGTATACATGACGTGATGATTTAATTAAATATGAAATTGCACGGATTGTAAGCTGTACCCAGAAAAGTATGTTGCTATCAAACACATTCTAAAATTATGTTCCAGCGTTGGCTTCGATCAGTCTTATGTTTAGAGTTAGAATTTAGAGTTATTTCTTTTCAAAATTGAATTTCTATATTGGATCTCAATCTTACCCTTATAACATGATGCAGAAAATCGAATAGTGTATAGCTAGATATCCGATTGCTGCCCTTCATCACGGTTCATATCCACAGGCCTCTATTACAGTATTCATTGCATGCGGTATTGTTCATACATAAGTCATGGGAATTTAAACTTTAATAAATTGGCGAGGTGAATAATATACCCACTATCAAATTTCACACTGCTTCAAACATTGACTCTGTTTTGAGAGATTATGAATATTGCAATGAAATTTAGCTCTAACCGTGAAGTCAAATTTACCCACATTGTGCCTCTCTCAACCCTTGATGTTAGGAACTGGTAGATGGGTGGAAAATGTTACATGTATATTTTGTTGTAAATATGAAAGCTCTATATTTATGCCTATATAATTAATTTATCAGAAATACTTGATTAGTTTTTATCAAAAGAAGATATATCATCCATTTATCTTATTCCGATCTTTGTGTACTTATTACTATGTTCTATATATTTTTTACGGATCATAACACTATCATTTATTTTTACTTGATTTGTGAACCTCGGTTTTGGTCATAACAAGAATATGTTGTTATCGTTAATATTGCACACGCCTGTCCAGTCACCTGCATGCATGGCAGTAATATGATGACACCTCCTCATATCTGCTTTCAACACCTCAATGATGTGCACAGCACAAGACATCCCCATCAAGCCTTGTCTGGTCTTATACATGGTCTTAAAGGGGAACTAACCCCTGGAAATATCGTGCTCTCATTGAATGAAGAAAAATCAGATGAACAATCTGTGAAAATTTGAGCACAATCGAACAGCCCGTTCAAAAGTGATAAATTTCAAATTCAAAGAGATTTGATGACCACTGCCGCTCATGGGGATCCGTATGATCGGCAACACCGACTGAATCTGTGACGTCATGTCGGACAACTCCTCATTCACTTTGTACATAGAATTTTTTTGAATGGATTAGTATAAAATTTAGAGTAAGGTTGCATCGTGATTCTTCTCAAAATACATGCAGAATCAATATAGAAATACTATACCACAACCGAAAATTGGCATTTTGTTGACTTTTACAAAAAAAGAGATAATGTGAGATTTTGTATACAGAGTGAATGAGGAGTTGTCCGACATGAGGTCACAGATTCTGTCGAATTTGCCGATCGCACGGATCCGCATGAGCGATTGGGGTCGTCATATCTCTTTGACTTTGAAAATTCATAACTTTTGAACAGGTTGTTCGATATTGCTCAATTTTTCACAGTTTGTTCATCTGATCTTTCTTCACCTAGCGAGAGCAGGATAATACCGGAGGTTGGTTTCCCTTTAAGCCCGGGAGGAGAAGACATTTGTAATATCAAATAAAATAATCTTAAGAAGAAATATCTGATGAAAGAAAATAGAAAAACTATAGACAAACAATGAATTCATTTGGGCCCTGATTAATTAGTTATTTAATGACACCTTTTCATATCTGCTTTCAACACCTCAATGATGTGCACAGGATCACAAGACATCACTATCAAATCACATCAAATGTCGCATCTTGTCTGAAGAAGAAATAATCTGATAAACAAATAAAAAAAGAAGGTATTTATTAATTTATTTGGACCCTGATTAGTTAGTTGTTTGATGACACCTTTTCATATCTGCTTTCAACACCTCAATGATGTGCACAGGATCACAAGACATCACTATCAAATCACATCAAATGTCGCATCTTGTCTGAAGAAGAAATAATCTGATAAACAAATAAAAAAAGAAGGTATTTATTAATTTATTTGGACCCTGATTAGTTAGTTGTTTGATGACACCTTTTCATATCTGCTTTCAACACCTCAATGATGTGCACAGGATCACAAGACATCACTATCAAATCACATCAAATGTCGCATCTTGTCTCAAGAAGAAAAAATCTGATGTACGAATACAAAATTTAGAAGAAAAAAATAATTCATATTTGTCCTAATTAGGTAATTATTCGATGAAATCTTCTCATGTGCTCAGCATACCAAGTTGCAAAATCGTCACATTGTTTGGTCTATATATTTTTAAGTTAGATGGAAAAAGAAATTTCTACCGTCCAATGAAATATTGTAATCTAATGAATGAAAATCTAATATACCTAGAAAAAAAATCAGAGTTTGGCTGGCTCTGGTTATAGTTATGGTTATGAGCACATTATTCATGTGGAATCTGGCGCATTAAAAGTACCCCTATTATTATTATTATTATTATTAGTTATTTGATGACACCTTCTCATATCTGCTTTCAACACCTCAATGATGTAGCGCAACACTATCACCATCAAACCTCAAAATCCGTCAAGTCTTTGAAGTCGTACCTTGTCTGGTCTACACTTGGTCTTAAGTTTGGGAGAAGACAATTCTAACATCCAATGAAATAATCTTTAGGTATACGATTACAAATGATTACTATTTTAGTTGGGCACTGATAAGGTTCTAATTTTGATGACACCTTCTCATATCTGCTCTCAACACCTCGATGGCGGAGCGCAACGCATCACCATCAAACCTCTAAAATCGTCACATTTTCCCGCCCATGTTAGTTCAGGAGACTATACCCTCCTGTCATCTAATAAACGAATTGAAGAAATAATATGATGTGAATGTAGTTATGATTCGATCCACAAACTCGCCTACTGACCCCAAAATTAGGAGTAATTTGTTTTAATTGGTGGACGTAGACTTGTGGGCGGTAGAAATGAAACGAAAAATATTTATAATCAAATATAAAGACAGTCTTGTGCAAAGGAGTGGCGTGACACTCGAATCTATTTCATTAAGGGCTATATTCAGAATCAAAAGTACCCTTCTATCTCGCCGAAACAGAAATTCAAGCAAATGTAGATCATAAAATGGATTGATTTCATTGGATTAAGTGAAAATTCCTTGAAAATGAAGCATTGATTTGGTAGGCCTATAATAGGGGAAATATAGTCAATCATTTTGAATGGGGACTTTCACTTCTATAACGGCCGCTTCTGGCTTCAGTGAACAGCTTATTTCCTGGTTATGGATATATATCATATTTATTAATAGCAATACATCTGTTGCCCAAAATTGTGCATCATAATTATATCGGTGAAAATATTTTCTCAATTTTCCTTATTTTGGAACTGGTGATTATATAGTGTTGAGTATGATGTACCCGACCCTTATAATATTGCAAAGTCTGACTTAATCAACATTTCAGTGTGGATCTAAATGGGTGTTTGTTGCGTTTTAATCCAGTGCATGCCGTAAAACGGGTAGAACAGAGATACCGTGGTGAAAAGGGGCAAAGGTTAGATCCTTAAAGAATCTTTTCTTGTGGATTTCTGTTCTTGACTCGATCTTTCAGGCGGAAAAGTAAGTATATGCTCTTTACATAGCGCTCGTATCCACTCTGCAGAGTGCTCAACAGTGCTCAAAGCATTTTTGTAATTATTGTTACCTTGGCCTTAGCCTGGCGTACGCCAGAGCACATGGAATTCAGCGAGAAATAGATATTCCTGCCAGGTACCCAATAACCTCACCTGGGTGCCTGTAGACACAAGATTCGATCCAATTAAAACATATTTGAAATATAGTCTCATAGTCTCATATTACACCTACTTTTTCAGGTAATTTTTTTTATTGTCCTGATCTATTGTCTGCTAGGGCTAGGAAAAAAAGTTCGGTGTTGACGCGACAATTAATCGTAATATAAGAGTGAATTACGAGGTATAATACTCAATTCACACTCATTCGGTGTTTCGACAGCGTTTAGCCCGTGATCATCCGGGGAATACTTGTCTGATATGGCACTCGGAATGTTGTCTCGCAATTTTTCTTATCGTTCTGGTCCATTGATGTGTACCCAATGTTAAACGTATATTTTTTTTTATTTAAAGTTTTACCAATATACTTTCTACAAGGCTCTTATGAAAATGTTTGAGGCCTTTGCGATATTTCTCATTATTTTTAAATGAAGAATGAGGTTGCGTAATCAAGTATCGTTATGACATATATAGGGTCAAATCATAAAGCATTCTAGAAGCATCGCATAGAATTCATGTCACGTGGCGAATACGTGCCTCGACGTACAGCTCAATACATATGGGATATTTTTTTCTAGAAGAAAAATATATGATTTCTGGAACGTGTTCAAGCGAATAATCTTATATCCGAACGAGAAGTCAAATTCGATGTAGATCTAGAAGATCTCGTCCCGCAATGCATCCTGGGGGAGCAGGAGGCTCATGGAAAGAGAAACGGGCATAAAGTGCACAGAACGGCATGACACGGCATAGCATTGGCAACAAATTTTATGATTATACTTTGTGTTAAAAAAGATGTGTCTGTAGACAAAATATTCGACCTAATGAAAATATATTTTAAATGAGTTGAAAGTCTTTCATTGCAATAATTTTATTCTACATAGCACATCATAAAGTGAGTTGTGCGCAGATCTTGAGTATTTCGGCATGTCGTTTATCATGTTTATAGGATAAAGGTCAGAACTGAAACATATTTATCAATTCATTAATTAATCCATTACACTTGAATTTGCTTCATTTCTTTATAGATTGCTATAACTCTCAGGCTAATCGCTTTAATGCCCTTTCCGTTTCATTTTCGGCATGTTTATATTTTTATTTTTAATTTAATTTACTTTCATTTTCATGCGTTTTAATATGGATAAATCTTCGACACGTGTCATGGAAGTAACTAATGGTCTGGACGCTATCATATATTCTTTAACGTTGATCATTGTTTTAATAGAATTATTATGTTTTTCTTTAAAAACTGGTTCTATTCACACTGATCTCGTATTAATCAATAATGAATGAATCTTGGTGTACATCCAAAGGCCCGAAGAACATCGATTGTACTTGTTTCAAGATAAAGATACAATAGATAAACTGATGAAATTACTGATACAATTAATTAAACCATATAAATCAAAATAATCGCGTCGTTATTATAGCAACACTCATTTTTTTCGTCATCTCAGTACTTGGACGGCTGCCATATAGTGTTATCTATATCGACACACCTTAGGGATATATGTTTGCCAGGAATCTGTAACAGTTCAGCAACGTGATAGAGATCTTGAAGAATACTTTCTAAACTATACGATATGAAAAGGGGAATGTATAAGAAAAATTATTGAAAACAGTGCCTTTAACCCTGAATTGTGACGGTTAAAATGAAAATTATTAGTTATTAGACTATTTGCTGCGACTACTACGATGAATGTATTCAGAGTTTCATATTCTCAAGTTTACCAAGAAAAACGCACGCACACACACACACACACACATACACACCTATATACACACATACACACACATTGGCCTGAACTCACGCACACTTGACGATTTGACCCACAATCGACAATTTGATAATTGAATAAGCCTTATTCTTTATCAAAATTCGAAATATTGTTCATATATATATAGAAACTCTTTTATGCACCAAGCATTTATCTCCAGTAATAGTCAACATTGAAATGACCAGTAACAAAGTGACCAATACATGCACTAATAGTAATACCTTATAAATGCTACATTCAACTCAACATATTTTTTTTTTCAATTGAGTTGCCTCTTTTTCCCCCAACCTCTCTCTTTGAGCTTTAAGAAAGACAATCTTGAAGATTATGTTAATATTATCCATGTTCCAAACATGTACTCCATTCCTCCTCTCATGGGATATCATCTCACTAAGACTGAGAGGTTCAAGACAGGTTGAACGCATCTAAGAGGAAACATCTATCCACTTAGTCGTATTACGTTTAAAAGCACATCGCCATCAGCAGTCAATGGTGTTATTACTCTCTACAATTAGCTAACATTTTCATGACACGCAAAGAAAATATTGGAAGAGGGAATCAAAAGTTTGGCCATGTCCTGAAGATGTGTTGGTTTCTTGTTGATTAATAATTCGTGACGGAGTCTATAGGTGCAAACACACCAATGTACGAAGAGTGTATTTTTTGTTTGTTTGTTTGCTTGCTTGTAAATCTAACAGATAAAAGTGAGGATCTTCCCTGCTTGTTTGTTTCGATTTTTAAACTCAATCCTTCTGGGAAAAGCTATCGACGGCCTGATTCAAAATATAGGTCTAGATGTATGATTTTTGCGCGCTTTATGATCATTTTTCCTCCATCTTAATTATCATACTCTTTTCGATCAGTCTACTTGTCACACTTGCACGACTTAGGAATAAAGGTGCAACACTGTTTCGCCACAGATCGCACCTTTTTCACGAAGAAATTCATCCTCTGTACTTGTGCAACAATTTTTCTTGGTCAGGGTTGGCGTGTTCATGAGACATCTTGCGCAGTGTTTCAAAACATGAACATAGAACTCCATGTTCTTGTCATGTCTTGTCTTGGTTGAGTCGGCATATGCAGACTAGCTGTACTCCGCCAGCTTGTGCAACCATTTTTCTTGGTCACGGTTGGTGTGTTCAAACGAACCGTGAGCAGAAAGGAAATTGGACTTGTTTTATATAGAAATGTCGAAAAGGTGTTCCACCAACTGTAAACGGTGAAACTATTTTCTTTTGTGATCATGAAGCTATTGTGAATGCTTAAATGAAGTTGAATACTTTGTCCAATGCTCTAGTCCCTTCTGCTCACAGTGAAGACGTTGAGAAAAACCCCATTTCGTTGAATTCATCTGTATTCAAGTTGTATATGAAACAACCGATCCCCATTTCATACTCGCCCATACATGCCATACAACCCCTCTGCTCTTAACAACATCAAGCAGAGGGTCCCCCATATTCAGACTTCCCTTTCAAGCACTGTGCCAAATGCGCTGAGATTCGATGCTCAGAATAATGTGACTCATGCATCTTGTCCATGGGGTCCAAGGGATCAGATACATCTAATTCTATTTCCGTTACCATGGTATGTTGTGTGCCTGTTTTTGGCAAGAGAAAGGTAAAGGAGGTTGTCAGTAAGAGTCCTTTACCTTCGTCGATCGGGAAAGGATTATGATCTTTGATTCCGTTATTTATGAACGCACCCGTGAAGTTCAAGAGGTGATCCCAGTACATTTCACGGCATATAGTGTGATGTAATAAATCATTTATGGCATATTGGTATAGAGTGAGGATAATTTAGAGGCACAGATAGGTAGGTTACCCAATATGACTATGAGAGCAATGTTGTGTCGCTGCCTTAGCGCAGCGGCTGCAGACAAGAGGCAGATATGTACGCAAAAATGTTGATTCCATTATTGTTATATTTATAGGGGCTGTTCCAGGATAGGGGCGGTCGCTCAACTGACATAGTAAAAAAAATAAGAAAAGGGGTCTGACAAGCTAAATTAATTCACAGATGGACCCACGGTACGTGTATCAGAGAGGAGGTGTTTGATTGCAAGTGCGTATTGGGCCGCGGCCCTGAACAAACAGTTCTTAAAATGAATTTTTGATTGTTTGTTTGTTTGTTTGTTTGTTTGTTTGTTTGTTTGTTTGTTTATTTGATGGTAGTTGTTTTTTCCTTGGTAGGTCTGGGATCAGCCCTCAGCATGATTGGAGTGTTGATATAATGACTACGATCACCAATTTTATGATGAAATAAAAATATCGACGATAGTATAAAATGAAAATATTGACGAAAATAGTATCTGCTTGTTTCTCCTCCCACAGGTCGAGAACTGGTCCCAAGATGTCGCGGACGTGTTGGAGGATAGATCAAGAGGACGATACAGTCCCACGATGTTCGTGCGGTGTCGAGTCTCCAGACTTCGATGTGAAGCTTCCACATTTCATGGACTTCTCACCAACCGAACTACCCACCACCGGCATGACAACCAGAATGGCCACATCACCTGATACATCGCCTGCAACAACATCTGCAAGTCCGACCACAAATGCTACCACAGTGGCTGGAGCAACGAGCACAGAGAGCTCGCTAAGAACTATATCCCTGATGTCCACTGTGACAGATCACGCACAGGAAGCAGCTGAAAACTCTGCATCAACATTAAAAGGTGCCACAACACAACTCACTTCAGATATTCCTTCGACGTTAAGTACTACATCAATACCTGGGAATGATACATATTTGATGTTCAAGTCCTCAATACCACCGGTTTCTACGGAATTTAATGATATTACAACCCCTCAGTTCACTAATGACCAAACACTTGGTTATGAGGTCAGTAGTACCCCCAGTCCTGAGATACAAAGCACAGTTAGGACTTTAACTGAAATTCTAGTTGATGTTGATGGTAACGGACCCGGTAAAAATAGTACAAATAACACCACACGTTTGATAGAAAAGGGAAGGGAAAATCATTCCAATTTGGACTTGAGGAAAACAAAAAACGGGGATGTTACAATGCACACCATAACGAGTACAACCATTCAAACTAAGTTGGCAGTAACACACCACGGTCTTCAAACCAACTCAATAGCGGCATCTAATCCATCTAATACATTAGAACGTGTAACCAATTTTGGGGTTGAATATACACAAACTGGGGGCTCTACAGAAGGGAGCACAAAACCAACACCTTTGAAAAATCAATCAAATGAATCAACATATATGAATACATCTTCCACAATCTCCCAAATCAGTACAACCACGACACCAAATCCGTTTAATACATTAGAAACTGTAACCCAAACGGAAAACGATACCGTTACTCAGAAAATAACCCGAAGGAGGAATCACGTTTCCATGGTAACAACATCTTCTGTAGATGTCAATTCTAGGACGTTCTCGACGAGTGAGAAATCTGGAAGGCGGGCTACGGATAGGATTGCACCCCCGCCATCATCTTCATCTGTGGTGTCTGTATCCTCGTCCTCATCCCGGTCGGTGTCTAGTGGTAGTGGTGGTATCCATGTGTTCTCCAGTCCTCCTACCCCCTTTGCACCGCATCATCCCACATCCGCTTCTCCCGAGCTCAATGCTTCATCTCGTGATGTTGGTGGTATATATCAATGTTTATTCCTTTTGTTGCATTTTGCTGCATGAAAATTGCTCCATGGCAAAGACTCCCATCTGTCATTTGTCTCTTATTCTCAGATTTCTCTCTCTGATTCTCTGGCTCTTTTAATTTCAATTTTCTTTGTTATTGTCTTCGCTCCATCTAAATTTAAAAAAAATGAGAACTCCATTTTCATCTTTATATTTTGCATATTACATGCGATATAAATAAACCTTAAAATACGCCTTTTTTACTAGCTTTCCTCATAATCTGTTCTTCTTCTCTTTTTCCTTTTCTTTTTCCTTCTCTTATTCTTATTTTACTTCCTCTTTTCTTTTGTCTACCTTATTTCCTTTCCTATCTTTTCATCATTGCAGTGAACGGTTTATGTGCGTTGGAATGCATGTTTATTTTTTTTTTAAATCCCTAGGATCCATTTTTGTTTTGCACTATCAAACACACTCTTTATTTTGGCATCATATCTAGTAATTTTCCTGCATGTTTATTAGTGTAGCTCTCAACAATGCAAAATGCAATCTTCCCATCTTGTGACGCATGCATGGCAAAAGAAAAGCAGAAATTATATTTTGCTTACATCATGAATTGCAATTAAAGACTTAGTACATACATTTTACTTCATCACACATTTTCCCTCAAATACAATTTCGTGTGAACTACCTTGCCCAATTTACTTCAAAATACATTTGACAGTGAAAAGCTTTTAAGATAAAAACCCCAATTTAGTAAGCGTGGTACAAATCACAGAAAACAACTTCGGTTGCAATTTTGGCTTTCAGCTGAGCCAACACAAAATGCTTATGAATTCTTAAAACTAGCCCTTTTGAATCCTTTCATCATGCATTGGTATTTATCTCTCGGCGACAGAAGTTCTCTGCATACGATTTGAATTTAATTAGACATATAATCCGGTTAGTGGGAGTACAATTTAGTAAATGTATCCAAAATGCACCTGATTCCAGATGACTTTATCTGTTCCGACATACCTTACGCCTCCTCCTAAAGCTTGTGGGTAAAAAAAACCCCTCAAATTGACGTTATATTGCAACGTCAGATTGGATTTTTCTCCTCCTCCCTTGATCTTAAAGCTTTAAATCAATGATTTCTTTTCTCCGTTTCCCGCCTCCTGGTTAATCTAAAAATATAAGCAAAATACTTCCGTTACTGCTCACTTTCTTACATTTTCAAGTACCTAATTAAGAATCTTGTCTGTGTAGGTCGATAATTATTGCTTTCAATTATAGTTTATAATGACATGATGATGAAGTAGTTTATTTGGCAATTAGTTTTTGATAATCCTGTTATAACTCCCACTCCCGTATTTAATACATTGCAAGAAAAGACGAGTTTCGATATATCAATAGGAATGAAATGTATTCACGTATAAATATAAAAATTCAGCAGATCATTATACTGTATACTTTTTTTTGCAATTTTCAAGAGGCCTATAAATTTGTAAATCAGTTTTAGTGATAACTTGAAAGTCTTTGACCTCTGTTGAGTAATGACATATTCTCTAAAATTAAAATTGTAACATTTTAAGGGTTAAATGAGTGACTTTGTTTTCGGAATTTCAAACATGTTATTTCCAACCGTTAAAGTGTTAGAAGTAGCACGTTTAAAGTATACTTTTTTTTAACGAACTGGTAAAAGATTGCTGTCAGATGATAGATATCTATTTTTTCTATTCAAATTAGATTTGTTTTCTAGTCGTGTTTGACTGAATTTCAGTCAATTCTAACTTTCTGACTGGAAATGAATAATATAATAACGAGCACACTATTTGACTCCCATAGCTTACTACTCGTCTAGCCCTTTTTTTTTTTAACTAAGTCGTTTTAAGATTGGATATTGTCTGCATGTTAATGGGTCTAATTAATATTCTGATGATAATCCCCTGGGCTGGGAATTACTCAATTATAAGTATGTAGTTAAAAGGGTTTCTATTTGATGATGGGTTAATCATGATCAAACAAACTGATGACATAGAAATGAAGTGGGCAAATGCAATACTTAGTATCATCCTTGCTATACTCTCGTTATTTCGCAACTCGAAACGACATCCATACACTGTGA
>BQKZ01001142.1:80273-91475 GCA_036244855.1 Temnopleurus reevesii | reverse complement strand
GGGGAGAAGAGGTCGAGAAGGGGAAGAGAAGGAGGAGACAAGCAGGAGGAGGAGCAAAAAGAAATAAATTGGAAGATGAATGACTTAATTCTGGCATGAACTCGACCTCCCGCTCTTGAGGCAAACGGAGGCTAACGAATTGGACAGCAATACAGAAGCTCATACTTGCAACACGAAGGCGAGTTATTACAGGGAGGTGTTTCACCAAGATAAGAAAGACTTTACGCACGACTTTACGTTCGACTGGTATCCCTTCTTGCGCTGAATTGCGCGTATATTATGAATGATTACGCGAAAGAAGGGGTACAAGTCGAACGTAAAGTCGTGCGTAAAGTCTTTCTTATCTTGGTGAAACACCTCCCAGGTCGTCTTCTCGTCCTAGAGAAGGCGTCTATGCGATTTGGTAAGGCACCAGTCACATAGAAGCCCGGAAGTAACACGATCGAACACGACTCTTTGTAATATTCACAGTTAACTGCCTCCTGAACAAAAATTCGTGTTGAATCGTGTTGCCTTCGTGCTTCTATTTGACTGGGGCTTTAAGCTTCCGAATTTTTCCAATTCGTCATCATTTATCCTCCTCAACTTGCATATGTGGGAGAGAGCTTTAACATGATAGCCAATAGCCTATAAACTCCCTCGCAAACCTATCGGTAGATCCCCCACATCAAAGGAACAAGGAGCGCTGGTTCTCCATCCTCGCAAGCATTACTGAACACGTGAAGAGCATAGGGTGCCCGGGCAAGCAATCGTGAGAGAATTATAATATTAAACAAGTAATTTTCTTTAGAAGGAAGGCTCTAATGCAAGGCTACGTGTTGTATTGGACCCACCCAATCATATTTACTCTCCATTGTTAGTCTGTCATATTTTTTCCCTCAGCGGAGGTGTGTAACCAAAATAGATAAACGCTGACGATAGTATCTAAATGTTTGAATAACCCCACCTGAAGCGAGAGTTTGTCTGTGAGAAATTGGAAGGCGGGATCACGCGTTTCTATATTTCATGATTAATATCTCATGATTATTACTGTGTAGGATGGTATCAAAATAATGTAACAATATTTGCATGATGCTTAATAATCTGATAATACATCTTCAAAGTACTGAATAATATGTCACCACAATACCTCTCTAATACTGTTGAACTATATACACCCTCTCGAAACCTCCGCTCTTCATCAGACACACATAAACTTGTTATACCAAAGTGTAGACTCAAAACAGCTGAAAAGCGCTTCTCAGTAGCTGCTCCAAAACTCTGAAACAGTATCCCTCTTGCAATACGGGCAATTTCAAATTCCGGTACGATTAAAAACACCTTAAGACTTACCTTTTCCCACATTAATCAAATTGTTTTGATTTTGTTGTTCTGTTAAATTGTAAAGCGTTATGGTACGCTCTGTTTTTAGCGCTATATAAATAATCTGTATTATTATTATTATTATTATAATACGGTTGATTCTTTGAAGCGCGAATGTGTAGCTTTCTGAAAATATTGAATATTATTTTTTTCTTCATTGAGATGAAGTTAAAGTAACGACTTGGCGTTGTGGCGTGCGCCTGTAATTAAGCTGTTTGGGACAGTCACAATTATTGATTCGGGTTGGCTCCTGCACTTCGGGTTTGATACCCGGTTGCGTCTTTTGAATGGTGACGTTGAAAGTCGGTCCTTCTTTCTCTCTTCTTCTCCTGGTGTAAATATTCAAATTTGAATGAGACATGCTGTGAACCCCAGCCCTAACTCTCTCCCTCTCACTCTCTCTCTCGCTCTCTCTCTCTCTCTCTCTCTATCCCTTTCTCTATATATAATCTATGTGGAATCTTCGTGGTGTAGTGTTTATGACGCTGGCATTATATCGAAGGAGGGCGGCTGTTCAAAACCCTATCAATCAGAAATTCATCAGCATTGTGCTGCACTCAATCCGGGTGAGGTACATGTGCGCCTTGCAGGAATTCAATGAAGTGCTGGTTGCACTCGTGTGCGCGGGCGTAAGTCAGGGGACGCATTTGGAAAAAAAAAAAAAAAAAAAATCAACCTATCCAACTCTTTGATAATTTCTATCTCACGTGACATGGGGGTGCCGTGGTGCAGTGGTTCTGACTCTCGCCTTTCAAATAGAGGGTCCTATGTTCAAATCCTTCAAAGTTAGTTTATTTTAGCTCGCCTTCTCTGTTTTCTTTTATTTTAGATATTTCTCATTTGTAGTATTGTATAGAGTTTGTTTGTAATGGATTTATGTATGCATGTTTTTATATTTTATTATATATATATATNAGTCGGTCCTTCTTTCTCTCTTCTTCTCCTGGCGTAAATATTCAAATTTGAATGATACACGCCGTGAACCCCAGCCCCAACCGCTCTCTCTCTCTCTCTCTCTCTCTATCTCTCTCTCTCTCTCTCTCTCTCTCTCTCTCTCTCTCTCTATCTATCTATCTCTATCTCTCTCAATAATTTATGTGGAATCTTCGTGGTGTAGTGTTTATGGCGCTCGCATTATATCGAAGGGGGGGGGGGGGCCGATGTTCAAAACTCTATCAATCAAAAATTCATCAGCATTGTGCTGCACTCAATCCGAGTGAGGTGAATGTGTGCCTTGCAGAAATTCAATGAAGTATTGGTTGCACTCGTGTGCGCGGGCTTAAAGGTATATATTCGTAATGGTCGGGATGCAGAAAGTGATGTTAAACGAGCTGATGTATTCACAAGTTGCTTTACATGCCTAAATATATCTGTGTACGAAATTAGGAGTATATTTTGCTCGTATGTTCGTGTATTTTACGTCGAACACGTCAATCAGCCATTATTCCTACGGTATGCTAAGTACTTTCGCACGGGAGAGCGTCGGCTCGGAATGGGCGGAGGGATCGGTTGTACTGTCTGTGGTGTGTGAGTTCGCGTGCATTCTGTACGTGAAGCATGTTGCGTAAGGGAGAACGACCGCAGCATCATTTTTTATTTTGCAAAAATTAAGCCATTTCTAGGTTGGTTTCATTCAAACAAACTATGAACATGTTCTAATCTAATATTGAAAAACTGCATTATGGTAATAATTCTACTGTAGATCGCAAACTGGCTCAATATCTGAAACACCCTCCTCCTAAAATTGGTCTATGGGTTAAAGTCAGGGGACGCATTTGGCAAAAAAAAAAAAAATAAAAATAAACCTATCCAACTCTTTGATAATTTCTATCTCACGTGACACTGAGGCACCGTGGTGCAGTGGTTCTGACTCTCGCCTTTCAAATAGAGGGTCCTATGTTCAAATCCTTCAAATTCATTCGGCATTTTCCACATTGTGCTGCACTCAACCCAGGTGAGGTGAATAACTACCTGGCAGGAATGTATTCCTTGTCAAAGCTTATGCGCATACTACTGCTAAATCCATGGTTATGATCCTGCATTTGAAGAGCGCTTTGGGACTTCTCATGAAGAGGTGATAAAGGCATTGTCCAACATTGTTTGCATTGACATCGTTCTCAACTGCCATATTCTAAATGCTAACTTAATGGTTGATGGGGTACATGAACTAACTGGCTTGCTCGGCAGTTATAGCCTGGGTAATAATATGGTACCTAGTATCAAGCGTAGTAGAGTATATGCCTATAGTGATTGCGCTATATAAATGGACCTATTGTTATTATTATTACGGTATTATAAGCACACTATACAGTAATAAAGCGACAGTGAACGCTTTATTCAATTTTCATATACACTACTAAAAAGAAAAAGTTAAGGACCACTTTTTGAAACGTACATAAAGATTTTATACAAGGTGTTTTATTTCTGGAAATACCTCAGCACAACTGTCCTAAATGTCCTTAAACACGCTGTAATCAATTTCACGCATGGGTGGTTTCAGTTGTTGCACAATTTCTCTCGCATCACTGCACATCCTGAAAAGTGGGCCCCGAGGGGTATCAGCTACCGACATGAAGTGGGAAAAACGAATGTCTGAGTGTCTTTCAGGCAGTTCAGTAACGATTGTGACCACCTCCTGCAGCAATAACGGCTTCACAGCGCTGTCTCATGGAGCTGATGAGGCGATTGATGTCTCTGACGTCCAGTGCATCCCATGCAGCCTCCAGAGCCACACCCAGCTGCTGCAGTCCAAGTGGATGGGCTTCGAGCTGCTCGAGACTCCTCCCCATCATGTCCCAGACGTGCTCTATCGGGTTTAAGTCCGGGGACCTCCCTGGCCACTCCATACGCTCAATCCCCTGGCCCTCAAGGAACTCGGTCACCACCCTAGCTCGGTGGGCACGGGCATTGTCATCCATGAAAATGATGTTTTGTCCCACATTTTCTGCAAATGGCACCACTATAGGTTCAAGGACCTCATCCCTGTACCTCACTCCTGTCATTGCTCCCCCTGGGACCACGTAGAGACGAGTACGGTTGGCGTAGGTGATGCCTCCCCACACCATGCCACTGCCTCCCCCATAACGGTCATGTTCTGCAATACAGGGGTCTGCCAATCCCTCTTCTGGTCGCCTCCAGACTCTCGAACGTCCATCATTGTGGTCAAGGGAAAATCTGCTCTCATCTGTGAACAGAACTCTACGCCATTGCTGTCTGGTCCATCTGACATGCTCCCGGGCCTAGGGCTATACTCCGAGAGACCCCGCAGTGGCCGACCAGTTTCAACAACCCCTAGAGATGATCGCTACTTTACGAAACTCAGCCTCCGCAACCGCTTTCACAGTGCACGCCGCCTCAACAATGACTTCGCTGCAGCAACTGGAGTGATTGTTTCCACTCAAACAATCCGTAACCGACTTCACAGAGCCAATATGCATGCCAGACGGCCAGCTCAGTGTGTCCCACTCACCCCTGCTCACAGAAGAATTCGTCTCAACTGGGCCCGGGAGCATTTCAGATGGACCAGACAGCAATGGCGTAGAGTTCTGTTCACAGATGAGAGCAGATTTTCCCTTGACCACAATGATGGCCATTCGGCAGTCTGGAGGCGACCAGGAGAGAGATTTGCAGACCCCTGTATTGCAGAACATGACCGTTATGGGGGAGGCAGCGTCATGATGTGGGGAGGCATCACCTACGCCAACCGTACTCGTCTCTACGTGGTCCCAGGGGGAGCAATGACAGGAGTGAGGTACAGGGATGAGGTCCTTGAACCTATAGTGGTGCCATTTGCAGAAAATGTGGGAAAAAACATCATTTTCATGGATGACAATGCCCGTGTCCACCGAGCTAGGGTGGTGACCGAGTTCCTTGAGGGCCAGGGGATTGAGCGTATGAAGTGGCCAGGGAGGTCCCCGGACTTAAACCCGATAGAGCACGTCTGGGACATGATGGGGAGGAGTCTCGAGCAGCTCGAAGCCCATCCACTTGGACTGCAGCAGCTGGGTGTGGCTCTGGAGGCTGCATGGGATGCACTGGACGTCAGAGACATCAATCGCCTCATCAGCTCCATGAGACAGCGCTGTGAAGCCGTTATTGCTGCAGGAGGTGGTCACACTCGTTACTGAACTGCCTGAAAGACACTCAGACATTCGTTTTTACCACTTCATGTCGGTAGCTGATACCCCTCGGGGCCCACTTTTCAGGATGTGCAGTGATGCGAGAGACATTGTGCAACAACTGAAACCACCCATGCGTGAAATTGATTACAGCGTGTTTAAGGACATTTAGGACAGTTATACTGAGGTATTTCCAGAAATAAAACACCTTGTATAAAATCTTTATGTACGTTTTAAAAAGTGGTCCTTAACTTTTTTTGAGTAGTGTATATACATATATCTTGATAGTGCCTGGATAATATTCTTCCTTTGTTCCATTCGTTATTGTTTTCCATCAATCTGAATGTAATAATATACCGGTAGGTCTAACACCTTGAATTTTTCAAATAACAAAATCTCAATGTGTGGCAATGTCTTTAAGTAAACATTTATGTTTTACAATCAATCCCTTTTCAATTCAAACAAAATTAAGCAATGTCTTGCCTATAAAGCATTGATGCGGTTAACAATTGTAGCCCACTGCTCACTGCCTCGGGAAAAATTTGCCCAACAGATGAGAACGAAAAATACTAAACAATTAGATTTACATTTTGCCCGAACGCTTTTTCCAGTGAACGCACCATTCATGAATAACATGTATTCTGTTCCTTCTTCTCCTTCTCCTTCTTCTCTTTTTTCTCCTTTTGCCTTCATCTTCATCTTCTTCTTCCCCTTTTTCTTCTTCTCCTTCTTCTCCTCCTTTTTCTCCTCCTCCTTCTTCTTCTTCTTCTTCTTCTTCTTCTTCTTCTTCTTCTTCTTCTTCTTCTTCGTTTTCTTTTTTTTCGTCTTCTTATTATTATTATCAGTACTATTATGATCATTATTATTATTATCATTATCATCATTGTTTTTCTTCTTCTATTATTGTTATTGCAGTATTATTATCATCATTACCGATAATCAACAATTTTAAAGTTCGTAAAAAAAACCCAATAAAGTTCGTAAACTTCATCTCTTACCATTTATCGAAATGCATAAACGGTGACAAAATAGGTCTAACTGTAAACACCAAAATAGGTCTCACTATATTAGCACCAAAAAATGCTCGCATAACAACTACACGGAGAGATCGATCTTACTATTTTCTGCACTTGAAGAGGCATTTTAGCACCTACTTCAAATTATTTTTGCACTCCATGCGATGTACAGTGGTTATTTTGGAGTAAACGAGCTCAAACATGGTGCTAAATTGACTCGTTTGGTTTAGGTTCTGAGACAGCTCTGTTAGTGTAGAAAAGGTAACATTCAATATGTCAAACATAATGTGCAATCTCATTTGGAGATGCGTGTATTTTCTTTTTGATAACACGGATAATTCTTATAAAATCTAGAAAGGACAAGTCTGCAACGATTGTGCATGGGTTTTACACTTAATTTTGCCCATCTATTTTATTGATGTTTGCTTGTCTTCTATCTGTTTACCGACTAGGCTGCTCGCTGTTTTCGACACATGGACGGATCAATAGGCGGGTTTACTTATATATTCAAATTTATGTGCGTTTAACTTAGTTACGTGGTATTCCATAGACCGGTTGATAACAATAAGACCACAATACTTGGAATCCAGTTTGCATACATTACTTGTTGCTATGTCGGGCAAGCCTCGGGCAAGCTTTCGAGTTGCCAAGAACAACCTTTGTGTTAGAGGTATGCATAAAATCTGCATCTATTAGTAAGCCCGGCTATTAGACATCAAATATAGACAATGTATATGTAAAATGTGAAAATCCATTTGCAGTGAAAATTTGTAAAATCATCAACTCGTAGCTAACCACAATTCTGATGTCATAAAGTCAATCGTTCAATAAGAGCGGGTACACCCCTCAGTCAGTAAGTCATCTAAACTTGGAATTAAGTATTATCAAAATACGTCATTGTATTTTGGAAATGATTGCAAGCTTTTTTCTTTCTTACTCTGTTGAACAAAAAATACTGACACAAAAAGCACGTGCGCCATTCACGCTCTGTTTGAGTGACATCGTTTAAAATTGAATGGCATTTACATCAAGCGTGCAAACATTGGTTCAAGTTTGTGTGATTCACATTTTTTGTGTGAGGTGGTCTGATTCATGTGGGTCGAGATGCAGAGCGAGAAAAGAGGGACGTTTTCACGAACCCATTATAATTCCAATTCACAGTGCATTCAATTGAAACGCCCGTTAAAGGCATTATTTTTTCTTGTATATAATCGATCTTGTTGTCCTGTTTTAATATGTTCTAATGAATAAATAAATAGATATTTTTCACGGTGTAAAATCACCGCAAAATTCAGTGGAATGCATAAACCATTTTAATATGTTTGGAATTAAGAAACTATAAAAGTATGACAGAGTAAAATAACTATTTACTATCTGAAAAGAGTAAAGATAGATCAGTGTTCAAAATGCACAAGGTTTAGGCCAACGAAACGCTCACGGTCAACTCGCCGAAGTTCCCCATATAGGTTTATTTTCGACTGGTCGGTGATAAATTAGTGCTAAATCATTTGTATACAGGAATAATGAATTTATACAATAGGCGAGTTTACTTATATATTCAAATGTATGTGCTTTTCTTGCCACTGAACGTAGTTACGTGGTATTTCTTAAACCGTTTTAGAACAATAAGACTACAGTACTTGGAATAAAGTTTGCATACATTATTTGTTGCTATGTCGGGCAAGCTTTAGGGTTGTCAAGAACAACATTTGTGTTAAAGGCATAAAATTTGCAACTATTATCAAACCCGCCTATTGAAGGCATGATTTTACCGTGTAAAATCGTCGCGAAACTTATCGAAATGTGTGCGACCCTTTTTGATATATTTGGAATTTAGACAATCTATAAGCATGACAGAGTAAAATAAACATTCACTGTAACTTTTTCTAAAAAGATTGACAATTAATATATCAACCTTAGCATGCACAAGGTTTAAGCCCCGGTCACATAGGACCCCGGAAGCAACACGATTCACCTCGACTTGTTGTTCTGAGGCAGTTAACTGTGAATTAACAAAGAGTCGGGGTGAATCGTGTTGCTTCCGGGGTCCTATGTGACCGGGGCTTTAGGCGAGCGAAAAGTTCACGGTCAACTCGCCAAAGTTACCATGTACATGATATAGGCCTATGTATATATGTGCATGGTTGAAAGACCGGTCGAGGATAAATTAGCGTTAAATCGTTTATACATTTGTATACAGGGCTAATGAACTTAAACAATTAAAGTGATTCCTGTTTCGGAAGATGTATGTTTCAAATTCTCATTAAATGTTTGGATATGCGGGAGATAAGTTTGTCACTTATATATTCCTTATATTAAAGTATTATATTTATGTATGTAAATTTCAGAAAAGAATCTCCAGATTGGCAAAGAGGAAAAGAAAATTAAGGCAACATTTTAGTAAATGGAGGTTCGATTTGTGATTTGACACTAAATGCTGATATATTTTGTTTTATCTTTACTTGCTGCACTTTATTACTTTTTTTCTTTATTCTTGCTCTTGTCTTTGTCTATTTTGTAACGATTGATATGTAATTCGTTTTTTTTAATCAATAAAAAAAAAAGGAAGATATATATGAAAAAATGGTTCACTGTAGCTTCATTACTGCACAGTGTGCCGATGCAGGTGATTATTTATTTTTAATATTTAATTTTACCATTCTTTTAAGTACTAAGCGTCGATTTTGAAGCTTAATATTTTTACAGCTTAGTTTATGTACACGATCGACCGTTAGGTATCATTTTAGAATCTGGCAGTTAAAGGATTTTTAAACGGAAACAATATTGAGTAACGCCTTTAATACTATCAATATCAATTACAATGTGTTCACATGATATACATCAACATCAATCATTTTGTTGTACGCCCAGATTAGCAAGTAATAATGTTACGAAATTTCAACGTTCAACGTTCAAGAAAGCATACAGTGAACTATGTTGGCGGTTTAAAATGAAGAAATAAATTTTCAAACATAAGTATCTACAAACACGATATAAACTATTTCCGAAAAATTAAGGCGAACGCAGACAATAGACCCGTATGGCATGTATTCAACTTTTAGGACACAACAATGACAAGCCGGTTCCGATTTCAGAAGCATTACAAAGGAGCATTGAATTTGCGTTCGACTTAATTTTTCGGAAATAGTTTATATCATGTTTACAGTAAACATAAACTGATAAATAAACACATATTGACGTTTTATCGCCTCCAAAAGTTGATGTGTGTTGTTTTTGTGTTTGTGTGTATATGTGAGTAAGAGTTTTTTTTTTAAACCATGGACGCAAGACTTCTATAGTCTGCTAGAACAGACCCTTGGGTTTCGTTGTGCACATACATAGAGAGTGATACAGGGTATGCACTGTGTGTCTCATTGTGTGTCTGCATGCTCTCCCCAAGGATAGAGCAATGTTGTATGTGTGTGATGTAGTCACACAATGCATACCTTGTATCATGCTCTGCGCACTCACACACCGAAAGTTTCGGGTTTGTGCGTTCAAACTAGGACTTCTATAGGCCGACTCACACATTTACGTTTTGACAATTAAAAACGCTCCCTGGACGTACAACGAATAATGTCAGACAGTAGACTTACGTTCATCGTACACTCCTTAAGCATAAGCCGAACGTCAGGCCACCGTTTGATCAGCATATATCCTACTGTGTGCTCTGGGAGCGTTTTTAATTTTCAAAAATCCCGGGCCGACGCAGAATAAAATCGGAAGGATGTGAGTTGGCCTTACCCGAGAACATACCCTTATATTTTTTAAATAATATTTCTTTACAGTATGATGCTACATTTTTAACCCATTCCATTTTCGTATTAATTGGGTACCTTTCTTTAAAAAAGAAGAAGACAGTTTGAACCTTGGTGTAGAGAATGAACGAGGAGTTGTCCGACATGACGTCACAGGTTCCATGAAAGTTGCCGATCGAGCGGATCACTATCAGCGGCAAGGATCGTGATACCCTTGAGAATTTGAAAAAAAATTCATAACTTCTTAACGGATTGTCCGAATTTGCTCACAGTTTTACAATTTAATTAATATGATGTTTCTTCATTCAATGGGACCACGATATTTCAAAAAGTTGGTTCCCATTTGATAATTCATAAATCCGTTTTCATGAAGTTCACGTCAAACAGAATATGCATTGCCCCATTCATTGAATTTCGCCGACACGACACGCACGTATAGCAAAATAATTTTGTCTGAACAGAATTTAAAACTTTATGACATCACACAATTATTACCCTGTAAATCAGGCTTTTGAAAATATTCCGATGAACTTGCAAACATAATATTGACGCTCAAATATAGGTCGAAATTCGAACTTTCAGAAAAGGGCAAAGTAGCCCCCAAGTATTCATTTCCAAAAAAAGATTCATGTCCGAAAATATATTTAAAGATTTTATTCATTTAAATGTTTGCTTGAACTTCCGTTTTCCAGTAATAATACTACTAATAATAATTGAGAATAATAATAATAATGATAGTAATAACAATAATAATAATAATAATAATAATAATGATAATGATACTGATAATAACAATATCAATAGTAATACTACTACTACTACTACTACTACTACTACTACTACTACTGATAATAATGATGATAATAATAATGATAACAATGATAAAATATTAACTTCATACAGCGCACGTATCAACTTTAGTGTAAAGCAGCGCTAACGGGGGGGGGG